>VXBL01003111.1:509535-527344 GCA_013400195.1 Aramus guarauna
AGGGGGGGTGTTTGTTTTGTTTTTTAAACACAATACTGTTCCAGCAAGGTCCTGAAGTTCGCAATTTGTTTTATACAACTTCAAGAGATATTTAATCAAATTACTGACTTCCAAGAACAGCACGGATCATTTTAAATTACAACATCTGTCAGACATCCCAATTATCCCTACTTTAGAAGTATGGCTTTTGTTTTCCTCCTCTGTTGCTCTAAAATTTCTTACGTCTCAGTAAATTTTAATCAGGAAATAGCATCCTAACTCTTAAGGTCTAGGAGAAAGTTTTCATCCTCACCCAACCAGACAAGTAGGAGATTTGTTCACATATTTGAGAGGCAGAAAAATGTTTTCTGCTAATTCAGTGAATTCCGTTCCAGAGCTATTTTGTGTTGTGCCCTTACTGAACAGAATTCTTTGCTATGACTTCATACTAAGCCAAAAGTAAACACTCTCGCCTTTTTATATGGACAGCTCTATCCCAAAGTACCAACATTAGCATCAGTGGTGACGGAAGAAAAGCTATATTCCCCCGGCAAGAGGGAAGGAAAAACAAAACAACCAAAAAAACCCCACCACACACAAAACCCCAAACCCACAAGCATTGTTCAACCAAACACCTGTGCCTGTGACGCGCAAGCATGAATGTACTTCCTAGACATTAGTCATCAAGCTGTGCTCTTGTTTATCACCTGAGAGGAAGAGAGTATCAATTTCACAATGGCACTATGTAAGACAAAAAGCACCATATAATCCATGATTAAAAGGTTTCTTCCACAAATATCTGCAGTTTAAAACTTACCAAGCACTTTTGCAGCATGCAGAAATTTGTTAACCAAAACGTCACATACAACACCCGCGTCATTCTGGAAGATTCTTTTCTAAAGCCAGCTCAACTGAAACAGGTGCTAACATGAATAGAGGAGACATAGCACTCAAAAACAATTTTTACTTTATCATGTTCTCATCTTTGGTGGATATATTTATGTTTCCTAGCATCAACAGTCTCTCTGGTCACTTTTAAAAAGGACTTTCAAAATAGTAAGACTAAACACCATCAAGGACTTACCAGATTGGAATTGGTGGCATTGGAATCATCTTCTGGAAAGGGGATATAGATAGCTAAGGCCACACAATTGGCAAAAATAGTCAGTAAAATAATTATTTCAAATGGTCTGAGGAATGGAGTTAAGGAAATTGTTCCAAAATGTGCACAAAGAAATTTAAAAAAAAAAGAAAGAAAAAAAAAAAAAGAAAAAAGAGATTTATAAGAATTCTGTTTAAAGAAAACATTCCAAGCCCCTTATATTCTGAAAAGAAACATATGCCTTTTTAAGTGCTTTCAGGAGCTCCCAGCCAAGAATCTTCCTAATATGTCAAAAGCAGTGTAGGCCAGTCGCGTGCCAGAGTAAACACAGATTTCTTAAAAGTTTTTTCTTCTTTTATTTATTTAGATTGCATTTTCCCTATTTTCTCTCAAGTGTGGCTGTACTATATTTAATAGCAGAAGCCTGTTCTAGAAGGACTGTCATCTTTCCTCTTACGATTAGTTTCTCTCAGTCTTTTCCATCTGCATTTGGAAACTCTGAAATAATATTGACAGAAGATTTTGGATTTTTTTTGTTGTTTTTTTCCTCACCCTTTCTCAATCTCTCTCTCATATCTCAAACTTAAATGCAAGTGCCTAAGAAATATATGCATACATTCAGTTAGAAGATGTTTAAATGATGATCAAGTTTAAGGCAAAAAAAAAAAGGTTTTGTCCAAAATGTGTTTATACTGTACATTGGCATGTATACTTGTTTTGCCTAAAAATTATTTGAGGGAATATTTCTTTTTCTTTTATTTCCATTTCATTTGGAATCACAGGGAAAACAAACATGCCTACGCAGTATATTAGGGACACCAGGAAGCAAGGAGTTCCTTACAACAGAGAAACGAGCACCAATTCAGGAGTATTTCAGCCTGGCATCAACTTTGTTAGGGGAAGAAACCCCAAACATTTGAGATGTTCAACAAATGACTCCTGCACAGCCTTGATGTCCCACTGACTGTCCATTGGAATTAAAGAGCATTTTTCTACTGACTAATTTGTTGCCACTGTACTTCATCTACTTTAGTGGACTCCTTAACCTTAATTGCTGTAAAGTGTCTCCAAACTCAGACTAGAGACCTGATTTACAATCTGTCTACATTTACTTGCCTGCAAGAATATCCTGGAGGCTAGCTCTGGGATAACTCACCAGTACTCTAGAGGGGAATGAAGAGTAGGATAGGACAGGGAGAAAGCCAAGTGTAACCTGTGCCACAGAGTGCATTCGAGCGTAAGTTTGTCTACCATGGGACTGGCTTTGCAGCATTGCCAAATGTCAACACAGCATGAAGGATTTTGGTCAGCAGACTACTGTTCTCAGCAGGAAAGAACTGGAGATTGGGATGTGCAGCCTGAACTGCAAGATATACACAAATCCCAGACACCTAACTACCCTATATGCTCAGATGTGTTCTACATTTCACATATGGAAGAGTCAAAGGGTTCCAAACTTACCAGATTACCATGCTTAAACATATGAATAATAGGAGAGATATGACAATATGGAGGAAGAAGAGCAGATCAGGATAAGTAGATTACATGTGAAATCAACAGGACTTCTCAGATACCTCAGGCTGTGTATGTAGTATTTATTGCATGAAGACCTGAGGCTTTCCTGTTCTTAATTGCTTTTTTCCTAGACTTTTTGGTTTTGACAGTATTATTATCTATTAGCTTATCACTGTTTATGCCTTTTTTTTTTTTACTTCTGTTCTCTTTTTGTATTGCAAAAATAAAATTTTATAAAAATCTACAAATACACTACACTGCACACGCAGCAGAAAATTAAATACACAACTAAATCTTTGCAAAATAAGGCAATTACTTCATTTCACTTTTTCTTACATGCAATTACACCTTCAGGCTCTTAACACTATCATGTTTGGGTAAGAAACACCACAGAAGTACCATTTGATATCTTTTTAATATCTACTATGCGTCGACTTTAGTGGTTCAGTAAATTACGCTAAGCTTCTCTCAGTAGTTTTTAGCAATTAGGAAAAGTCAGAGTACAGAATAAAATTAAAGCTTATCAAAACCCTTTGATATTGTTACTTGTCATTGAAGTGTTGTACATTTATAAACATTAAATGTCCAATGAGAGGTTCTGATGGAAAAAGAATACTTCTATCAACTCACCTAAAACCAAACAAAACCTAAAAATGCAAGCATCAGCATCTTTGGATTGCTTTAATCGCATTGTTTGGTCCTCTCTTGATCTCAGCAGTGCTGTATCCTGTTTTACAACACATCATTCCCATCATTCATTGCTGATCTTATTCATTTATCAAATGTCACCCTGTGCTCTTTCTCTAAAGACATGTGGTTACTGAGGTGCTGGCAAGTAAACCAATATTCAGCTTCATCCTGTTAGTCATCATCCATCATCTTATGCTTAAAGTATCAGAGCTATGCCAGAAGGGATAAAAAGTAGCAAACTTAATCAGGGGGGTTAAAAAATTAGCATCTGAAGAAAGGAATAGGCAGGTAGGAAGTTTAAGGACATCTAAGAATTGATAGGGGCATTTTTAACAAGTTCTTCATCTGAAAAATATGTCCATGTCAGCGAGACATAATATACTCATATCCTGTTTTCATCTTTCTAACATCCCACCAGACCCCCAAAGGAACAATATTATCACATTGTCTTAAATGCCATCATTCATTTGTTATCATATTAACTACTGCCAATTTCTGTACTGCCTTCCCCGACGTGCTTATCTATCCCTAACAACATGCTTTTTCTTTTGTATTTACTGAAGAACCCCATTAGCTTGTGATTTACTGACAATTACTGTTCAGGGTTAGTCTTGGTTTCTCTTTGGGGAGACAAGAGAGGTATATTTTATTTCAGTTTGTGTTTCATACCAAATTCTCAAATTCTAGCTTGTGCTGACCAGACTTGGGTGACTAAAAAGTCTTTGCTCCTTCCACATGAAGAAGCCAAAGGCCAAACTCTTACTGACTTTCCAAGTGAAGCAGCACTGACCCTTAAATTCTGCAGTTCTGTGTGAGTGGTTATCTATCATCTGGGACACAGTCTGTCTCTTGTTCGGACTACTAGATCTGGCCCTGTAGTGCATTTGTACATGTTGCACGATTACTTTAACTGTCCCTCTTTTTCCCCGCTTCCAGATAACCGGTACCTCTTGCCATACATTATTGAGCCTTATTAGTTTCTGTGGAATTTTGGTATAAGTAACAGGCCTTAGCCCCGTTTCAGGGTCTTATCGCATATATTTTGGGGTTTTTTTTCTCCTCTTTTTGTCCCATTCTTTTCTCTATACTGTAGAAAGTATGATGCCACATGTTTGGCTTTTTTATTAAAGTACCAGAGCTGTTTAACTGGTGGCACCTCTTTAAGTGCCTGCAATTAAAAAAAAAAGCCGGGGGGGAAGCCAGCAGCTGTTATCAATCCTATAGAGTCAGTTCAATTCTGACCTCAGATATCTTGCATATCTCCCATCAATTTCAGCCTGGGCCATGTGTTTTTAAAAGAGCAGAATTCAACCCCTAACCTTTATCATTTAAGCTTCTAGTGGTTTCTTACACAAGGGTATAGTTAAGGCTTCGGTCTTAAACTTTTTTTTCCCCCCAGCATAAATGATCTCAGTTAAGACATCAAAAACTATTTGTGTACTTTACGTTCCCAGAGGTGCCTTTCAACTTAATGTATTGATTTCTTCACACTTAAGAATAGCGCCTGATGCACACAAACAATTTGCTGTTTTCCAAATGAAGAACATCAAAAAGGATATTTCCATTCGACGATGCTGATGCATGCCCTCCGGATGGGATTTTTCAGTGTTAAACACAGCAGTGCCCGCGGAGGACGTGTAGCTGTGGTGGTACCCTGTTTTTTCTGTTTCCCATACTGCTGCCGTTTTCTCTGCGTGGAGCTAGCTGTGGATATTGTTGCATTGCCAGCACTACCCATCAGTTTGGCTTGCCTGGCAGCATCAATCGCAGCTTGCCAGGACAGAGCTGCCCCTGGAGTAGGGATATGCTCTGGGGCAAGCCCTGCAGCTGCATTGGCATTCATGTTGGCATGAGCTGGACGGGGACTCCCATAGTTGGAACCTGTGAAAGGAAAAGAAAAACAAAAAAGAAATTTGTGAAGACATTTTTTAAACAGCGTGAAAGAAAAATAATGTTTTTAAAAAAACTTAACTATCAATAAAATCAAGAGCTAAAGTTAAGGATAAATGTAGGGTATCCACTTACTACCAGCTTCTTCCTCCAATTCAAACACTTCATTTTAAATACTACTGCAATCATTTGTCTTGCAACAGTCTTCCAACAAGACCCAATGGACACTGAGCCGTTAGAAGTACCTCCAATCAATACAATCTCCAGGGATTCACAGAAAAGAAACTGTTCTTCTTTTCCTTTTTTCACCCACACATTTTGCAAATGTTTGAAAGCTCAAAAGGTGAGGCTAGTTCTCATCACTTGATCACACAGACATGAAGCACTATGCTATTTACCACATGGCAAAGTACCCAAAAGAGATTCTCAAGTCCTATCATAATGCTTTTTATGTTTTCAACATTACCTCAAGGTAAAGTGAAATTTTAACAATGAGTTTAATTCTCTCTGCAAACAGTACATACGTATAAGCCTAAGAATGGCCCGACCCAAAGGTACACTGAAGCAGAAACTGGAACGCCAAGGCAGGGTTCATGGCTTTTGTGCTCTATAGGATGCTGTGCAGATAGTTTAGGCCAGCCAACATATATTTAGAAAATGGAACTGATTCCTTATCCTGATAAGCTGATTTTAAGATAGATGAACTATTGAAATCAATGGAGTAACCCTTACTCAAAAAGCATGTATTAGCAAGAATGCTAAGACCTAACAGTCCCAAGTTTTGCACCTCTTTTAGCCAAAACAGAGGGACTATATGCTCTTGCCCAATCATAATAATGTCAGGTGACATGTGATTGATATTTAGAAGGTCTTAGCAGTATAAAAAATGCAAGTCACCCTTTCAAGCTAGTGCGATTGTTCCATTGTTTCAGTAAAGACAGTTAAGTCACCTATGCCTCTTCAATGACTCTAATTAAAACTTTAATCACTTCAAACTGAGTGAGTTTTGAAACTTCACAACAGATTCCTTTACTCTTTGGTGTACGCCTAAATTGAGATATGTGAGAACTTGTGAAAGTTTAACTTAATTTTGCCACAGACACTTCATAGAAGAAAATATAAACCACATTAGAAAACTGCAACATAAAATCTGCACAAAGTCACAACAGCAAGCTTTAATTAGGAAGAACGTCTTGTTTAAGATATGTCCTATAAAAGATTTAAGGGATTTCTTATCTTTTTTGTGGACTTGAAAGTTTGCCTGTGGACAATATGTTGAGATACAGGTAAAAGGAAGCCCAAATGTTCTACAGATCTTACTCCTTCACAGACTATGAAACCAGAGTTCAGTTTCAAAACACTGCACGCTCAAAAGTTTGTGCTTCCCCTTACAGCTGATCAGCAGAGTCTATGCTTCAGGAAAACCGTACATGCCAGAGGCAGATAGTAGAAACCTAGTTAGATAATCTTTTATTTCAAAGCAAGCTCAAAGTCTACTATTGAACGTGTTCCACTTTAGATTAATATAGAAATATAGTGTTACTAAATAGATCAGATGGGCTTCTACAGGCTACTGGACAAAGCAAACAGAAGATCATGTGACACTGTTTTCTTTAAACTACCGGATGAAAGACATTCAAAACTGGGGAACTGGCAAACTGTTCTTGAACAGAAATAATTGCCCAAGATGCATATTTCATAGCTGGATGTGCAGTGCGAAGATATCACAGCAATGACTGCACTGCAAATGAATTAAAGCAGGTAAAATAAATACAATCATATTGGCACACAGAGCACAACAGAATATGTTTCTACCTAGAAAGCATGCAAGATTTCTAAATGCACCTCACTGAATCGCAAGGAAGGTCACGATAGAGACAGAAGTTATTTTATGTCAGTCATTGCCATAAGATTTCCAGGCTGTTACAGTTTCATTGCATAGCAGGAAAATCTAGAGCTTGCCTCTGCTCACTGAAAAAGCTCCTAGTTGTAAACCAGCCAAAGGAAGCTGGTGAGTAACATGACTCTGATATGTGAAAGAGAAAGCTGAAAGAAACAAAAAACGGGAAATAGTTAATTCACATCCCTCAGATTTTTGAAACCGAAGAAAAAGAGCTTTCAAAATCACACAGGCTAAGCAGATTTCCTCGATGAAGCAGGCAATCAACTGGCAGACAAACTTACTTAGTTTTCTAAGACTAAGCAAATTGTACACAGCACTACTCATGGGACAGATATTTATTTTCAGACTAGTTCCAGATGCAGTTTTTCTCTTTAGCATCTATTTGACCTCCCTAGCCTGAGGCATGCTGGAAAGAAAAAAATAAATGGAAAATTACTCTAATTATTCTCCAACTCCAGCTCTTCTTTAATACTGACCCATTAGAGTGGATAAAATAGATGTGTGTGGTTTCCAGTAAAAGCAAACTTGCTGATCCATCACCACCGTGTTCTTATCATGCTGACTAGACCACGTGGGTCCTGAAAATAAACAGCTGCTGCATCTTAATGAAAACTTTTCTGCAATTTGGGAATGTGTCAAGCTTCTCCATTATTATTGCTTATTAGTTAGGTTTCACATGAGGATTCAAGTCTATGCATTTTGACTTTTATATGCCAGCAAAGTTAAGGATACCGCTTCTGGTGGTTTCATTGCTTTTGCTTGTACCATGATCACCAGTCCCATAATAAAGTGCTTTGTCTCAAATTAATTTCAAAAGATGATCCAGTAATGATAGATTTATATTAACAAATATTGATTACTGATAAGGATCTGTCTGGTTTATGAAGCTCAGAGACTGCAGACTCTGTCTGTACTAAATAACTAATGACAGTGACAAAAGACTGGATCTACAGACAGTTTATAGAAATAGCTTAAAAGAGTGAGCTCACACAGCTTCACAGGAAGTACATTCAAGAACTGAGCAAAATCTTTTCAAAGACAGTATAGCCAAACTTTCAGGGAAAATTAAATTCTGCCCTGGAATCTAAATGCTGACTGTTAATTCCTAGGAAGTAAGCAGAACATAATTCATAGTGAACTTGTGAGACACCATGCTAAATTTCACCTATAACACCCATTTCTCCTCCACCACAAAACTGTGCTGTAATCTGAGAGCTGCAGTTACTGGATTTGCTATTTTCATTTTGCAATGTAGCAGCTAAAATACATCAGTTGATTTCCCCTCTACAAATAAAGTTTCGCTATACCTAAATCACTTTAATCGTATTTGTTTATACTGTAATTAAGCTGGAAGTTGACCAGAAGAGGGAAATGGAGATTCAGCCCCCACCCAAATGCAATAATTCACTAAGCACTGTGATCCACAGCATCATCACCCTACTAATCCCTACCACCCTTTAGCAAGGATTTGTACTGTTGACTGTGTCCAGCTGGTGCACAAAACTCTTCTGTCTCAAGTAGTTCTGTGCTACAGACCATCAGTTTAAGCATTTGAATAATAAATAAAAATAAAACTCCATGTAAGTGAACAAATCTAATTACAACGTCTTTGGGACTTTCATTTCTGCAAACACACAGTCACAGAACTACTTCAAATGCAGACACAACAGAAATATAGGTCTCAAAATTCAGACTTAAGTCAGAAAAGTAACAGATAAGTTTGCCATACAACATGAAATGAACCATGTTGCACAAGATATCTGTCATTGTAAGCTTACAACTAAATCGCCAAAATGGACATCATCAAAATCACTATTAAAATAGACAATGGTGATCATTAATACCTTTATAAACGCATTCTAATAACATCTATCTGTAATGCCACCTATTAACAATCGCAAAAACATCATAAAAAAACCACAACAAACTAAGCAGTGACCAGTCTGTATGAGAAGTGGGCAAGTTAATGACACAATGGAATTACAACTTTTGAGTTTCTTAACTTCGTCTAGTTAGCCACATATTTATTTTAGAAGAATTTGTGCTTAGATTAATTCTTTAAACGAAAATGGAGTTATGCTGATGTGGAGCGTCACCATTTTTTTTCTATGACCTTAAAAACATCAGAATCCTAAAAATGCAAACCCTGAAACTGTGTTGCACAACTGTATTTTTCCCCAAAGCAGAGGAGAGATGAATACAGTAAGAGACAAAACTGCTTAAATCACGTAATCTTAACTGAACACTGAAATAGAGCAAACAGAAAGAAGGAAACTAGTCACACTACTAAGATCACATGTAAGACCAATTGAAGCACACAGGAAAAAAGGTATAAAAGGCTGAAGTGAGAGGTGCCTAACAAGAAACATCAAGAATAACACACACAAAAAAGGTCAGAGTATAAGATCATCTGTTGATAAGAGAAAGAATGTGGAAAACATTGATCCATTAACCAATGGAAAAAGGAGAGCATCTGATAGGTGATTGTAAGAAGGCTTAAGTGTTACATGACCTTTTTGTATCAATTTTTACAAAAGAAAGTCACCTGCTCTCGATGGTTTTAACAGAATTAATCCCCAAACCACAACAGGTATCATTTCCAACTGTAAAAGGGAAACAAGTTAGAAAGTACTTAGATAATACCCATGGTTTCAGCTACTTAGGTACCACACCCTAGAAAATATCAGAATACTTAAAGCTATTAGCTTCTGGCTTGAACACATGGTAGACAGGAGAGATCTCAGATGAGTGAGAAAGGGTGAATGGAGTCCCCAGTTTAAAAAGTGGGAAGGGGGAAAATTTAAAGCCAGGTGAACTTCAGTCTCCAGAAAAAAAATCTGGAGATTTTTTTCTGGAATAAGTAATAAAATATAGTGTCAGCAAGTACTTGGAGGACAAGGAGAAAAACAGCAGCAGACATGGATCTGTCATGAAGATATCGTGTCAAAGAACACGAATTCCTTCCAGAAGTGGGTAACAGAATTCACAGGCAAGATGGAAGCAGTAGGTGCCATGTCTCCTGACTTTATTAATAGTTTTATGAGGTCTTGTATGACAATTTCACAAGGATGCTAGGGACGTAACGAGCAGGAAAAAAATTGCTATAGCATAAGTACAAAATCAGTGGATGCCCGAGAGCGGTTATCATTGGTACACAGTCTAAATTAGAGGATGTGTCACAGGGAGGTACCTGACTGCATGCCCTGGATCTAATTCTGTTCATTAATGTTCTGGTTGATGAGACGGTGAATAGTGTTATTAAATGAGTAGGTAACTATGAAGCTGGGAGGTAAAGCAAACACACTGAAGGACAGTATTTGAATTCAAAATGAACTTCATGTATTGGAGAAAAAGTCTTAAAAATAGAATGGAGTTCAGCAGGGACAAATGCAAAATATTTAAGCAAAATTAAACATCTGCCCAAATTATTTTCAGAAAAGCCTTGGGGGTTATACTAGATCCCCAACAGAACAGAAGTTAGTATTGCCATACTGCCTTCTTCCCACAAAATGCAATCATCGCAATGTAGTACATAAACAGGGATAAAAATCTATGCAACACTACAAGTAACGCCTCTCTTCAGCTCAGCATTGGCTGAAATACGGTGGGCAATTTCAGGTTCCACACTTCAGGAAAGATGTGGCTCAGTTCAGGCTGCCCAGAAGAGAACAACGAGACCAACCAAAGGCCTAGAAAATATGAGCTATGATGCAAAGTGACAGAAATGGGAATGCCAGGACTTGGACTGATGCTCCTGAGAATGTGAGGGGGAGGAGAGCATGATAACAGTCTTTAAGTCTGTGTATATACATATAGATTTGTTTATTTTTTATATACATATATATATAAAATATATATTTATAGATATATGTGTGTGCGTGCTTTCAAAGAACAGAAAGGGAATATCTATCAGCATACTCACAGTGAATAAGCAGAAGCAGTGGCTTTTGTGCAGTAAGAAAAATGCAGGATGTACCTTAGGAAAACATTTCTAACTGTAGTGAGAATGAAGCACCCCTGTCGACTTCCTGGATTGGGAGCAGTACCTCCCACGCTCTAGGTCTTTTAGACCAGGTCAGAAAAACATTTCTCTGGAATCACATACATGAGGCAAGATTTGTAGTGAGTAGTTTCTTTTGTTAGTCTAAAGCAAGTTTGACCTGAAGGAAGGCCTTTGCACAGAAAAATTATGTATTTCTTCCATCAGTTAATCTATCAAGAGAGAACCCTCTGAGCAAATCCTGCTTCACACAAACCTTGAGATCATCATAGCTACATCAGCGCATTGTAAGACTTCTGTATGCGCGCTCATCGCTCCGCAGGGGGGAAGGTAAGGGCCCTCATTACGATTGACCCGAAACTCTATTTCTTTGGTTTTAAAGCCTCACTCTGCACTTTTTCTAAAAGTCTTTCAGTATCTCAGGAAAATACCAGCTAGCCACAGAAAAAGTTTAAAATCTTTAATTTAAAAAAAACCCACTTATTTGTATGAGAAAACAGTCTTTCTGGAAACCTTTATTAATTTTTCAGGTGACATCCCCAGAAATTTCCCCTAGCAAATGCAGGGCTGCACACACATTAAACTCACTTTCCTTAAATCATGATTTGGATATTTTTCCTTATTCACCTTTAAAAAAGTTGACAAAATATTAATTCTGACAGCTAACTGCTAAAGTGACACTAGTTTTTTTCCAAAAAGAAGACTTTTCTGGAGGTAATTTGTAAGTAGAGACAGGAGTTATAATGAAAGCTGGATTGCAACCTGAACTGAGGGCTTTTCTGTAATTAAATTTATAATATACACATCCACTTTTAAACATCACATCAGATTAAAATTCAGTGTGTAGTTCTTAGGCCAGATAAGAGACTTAAAGAATTTTTCCTGTAAATTGTTTTGGGGCTTCAGAACACACACATAAAACATACATGGTTTAAGACAGTTCATTTGCTATAGTTGAGACTAAACATTTTTTAAAATCTAAACAAAAAAAATCTTATGTAACTAGATCTTTGTTTTCCTTTATCTCCTCCCTCCAAATAGAGGGTTTTTTTGCTGCATACCATTAACATAAGAAGATGCAATAAGCTACTAGCAATGTGAAAAAACAAGTCCATTTCAATGAAGAGAGTAATTACACAAGCTCTTCTCCCCTAAAGTATTGAATGCCTCCAAGGTAAATATTTACACTTGAAAATTAACTATGGACACTGCATGGTAAGTTATCGTAACTTTGCCAACACTATCAGATTTTGAATTTTCTGAGAAAGGGACAGACTTTTATTCTATATTGGTAGAACTACAGACTGGGTGGAGAATGGATTGAAAGCAGCCCTGAGGAGAAGGACTTGGGGGTGCTGATTGACAAAAAGCCCAACATGACCCAGCAGTGTGCGCTTGCAGCCCAGAAAGACAACTGTAACCTGGGCTGCATCAAAAACAGTGTGACCAGCAGTAAAGGGAGGTGATTTTGCCCCTCTACTCCGCTCTTGTGAGACCCCCACCTGCAGTACTGCATCCAGCTCTGGGGGCCTCACTACAAGACAGACATGGAGCTGTTGGAGCAAGTCCAGAGGAGGGCCACAAAGATGATCAAAGGACTGGAGCACCTCTCCTGTGAGGACAGGCTGAGAAAGTTGGGATTGTTCAGCTTGGAGAAAAGAAGGCTGTGGGGAGGCCTAATTGCGCCTTCCAGTACCTAGAGGGGGCCTACAGGAAAGCTGGAGAGGGACTGTTTACAAGGATGGGTAGTGATAGGACAACACGTAATGGGTTTAAACTAAAAGAGGGTAAATTTAGATTAGATGTTAAAAAGAAATTCTTCCCTGTGAGGGCGATGAGACACTGGAACAGGTTGCCCAGAGAGATTGTGGATGCCCCCTCCCTGGAAGTGTTCAAGGCCAGGTTGGATGGGGCTTTGGGCAACCTGGTCTAGCGGAGCGTGTCCCTGTCCATGGCGGGGAGATTGGAACTAGATGATCTTTCACCCAAACCCAAACCCAACCCAAACCATTCTATGATTCTATGAATATCCGTGACAATGGATTCCTGGCTCATGAATAAGGTGCAACAAGAACGCAAGCAATAGTAAGTCCCTGTCAATGCTGGAATAAATCATGGGACTAGTCTTCCCTTAAAGTCACCATATATATAGTTCTCTCAGTGCAAAAATACTTTGTTTCTGAGTATATTGGAAACCCATTGCTTCTTGATAAGATCTTTCCTCCACATGTATTACTTAGACATTCAAAAGTTCTAGGTGCAGAGATTCAAAGAGAGAAGTAAGGGAAATGTTAGAAATTTATAAATGCTATGGGTTTCAAGGAACACGATTCAGGTGGTGGGGTGTTTGTTTTTTTTGCTTTGGTGCCTTTTCTTTCTTTGGATGGGGGGGTGTGGTGTGTGACAGTTGTGCTGGATTTTTTTTAATAAAAGATATGATACTGTACTTGTAGTAAAAGCAAATTATATTTGTATTTACTGACCATTTTGGTTTTTTACAGCTCGATGTACAGTAACACAAGTGATAGAATCATCCCTTCTGCCTCCTTCTAATTAGCAGGTGATAACAAGTTACCATCTAAGATTTCATCAAGTGAGTGTTCGTTCTTTTACTTCTCTAGTTTTATCTTTCCATTCTGAAACAAAACAAAGTAATGCGACAGTCCGTTCTGCCTCCTTCACCAAAGAGGCATCTTGTCAAATCTTGCTTGGAAGAATCTAGAAAGCCACAAGTTTGGAAAGCCTCAGTAGTCACAAAAATCCATCTAGCATTTGATTTTCTCTTCTGTGACTGTGGATTCAAGAGAACTAGACTGGGAGGTAAGGTCTCCTTTTTAGAGGACCGGGGTGAGAAGCATGGAGCCTGCTACATGTTAAGCCCCAAGGCAAGCGTCTAATACAAAAAATTTGTGGATGCAGATATCAGGAGAGCCAGAGAAGTCTCTAATACAACTCAGCTGGACTACAAATTCTATTAGGAGATAAATTTATTAGGCTGGGGGGAAGGGAGTAGGGGTGGTAAAAGGCCAATTTCCTTTGAAGTGTTTGCATTTTCTTGTGGCTTTCAAAATGCAAGGAAACACAATGAAACCCACAAAGAATCCTTTCTGGTTTCTTGAGACATGTTTCTGGTGGCACCTAGATTAAGGTCTCAGAAAATAAGCCAGGGAACACTTTCCTTTCCTTCAACCATAGCTCAGTGAAACATTCGTAAAACTAAAAAAATAACAACGGAAGACTAGTGACGTAAAGATCCTTTTTACTAATAACCGTACTTGTATTCATCTCAAATAAGCCTGAGAGAACCCAGTTAGCCAGGTATTTGAAGGAATGGCTAGCAAAAGCTTTTATGCAAAATGGTAGTTCTGCTGTGATAATGCAATCTCCCACAGAACACAAAGCACAAAGACATTTTTAACACCAAATAGCATATAAATTAAAAACCAAGGTTGCTCACTTGAGGCACTTGTAGATGCACATCTCATGGTATAGTGCATTAATATATCGTTTTAAAGTGTTTTAGGGTACATATCAATACAAAACCTTTGCAATAACATGCGTACACATCGTGGTGAGTTTCTTGGAAGAACAACGTGCTTCTTGGACAAATTCCAGGCACAGATCCTCAAATAGAGGCACCAAGAGAGCGCTTTCTTGCTTAAATGTATATTTTTGCACCATTCATCTAAATTAATGTTACCACTATTAAGCATACTGGGATCAAGCACATAATTGGTAAAATTTCTTTGTCTTCCTCTGGAGATTAACTGTAACTCAATAGATTGGATTCTTCTGACAAACTTGTAAACAGCTCATCATTTTCTTATTGGTAAATGATTACTCTTCACTTAGTGAGTAACCTAAATATAACTTCTTTACAGAAATTAAGGTTTAAAAGGTTTAAAATAACCTTTACTGTATTAGATGGTCTCCAGATTTTTTTATCTGAGAATGCAGAGAGGGATATAAATCAATATACAAACCTGTTAATGTGATTTGCCTCACCCTACCCAAAACCATTTAAAAAAAAGGATCTTGTCTAAGCTGCCTCTACAGTCAGTGCAAAGAACCATTTCTTCTATTTTTAAGACAGATGTCTGAAAGACAAGTGAAACAAGCTGCTGGAAGTGCCAATCTCTCTTCAGATTTTATGAAAGTAATCTAAACCATGACTTTAATTGCACATCAAATTTAAGTGGATTAAAAGAGATTAAATGACTCCCACATATGTGGGGAGTACATGTGTGCACATGTGTTTGTGCACAAGGTACAGAGCAACTCTGCAGCTGCTCTTGGCCCAATTCTGTAGCTGCTTTTGGCCCAAAACACGCGACAAAATTTGGAAAATATGTACAAATCTATGATATCTAAATAATTCAAAGCTTGCAATTTCAATGATTCTTCATCCTAGAAAAATCAATCACAGTTTTTTCACAACTCATAGTATTCTCAGTCTAGAAATAGCAGTCTGTTCCCCGTTACATCAGGTAAATGACTAAAAAGCACAAAGAGATCTCTATATAGTCTGTATCTGAGTTACATGCAATATGAATTTCAATACAGATAGACACACACAGAAACCAACAAACCAAAACAAAAACCACCACCCCCTTTATCATCCAGATCTAAACGGAGATCAGCCCTGATAAACAGTACACAGTGCAAATTCTTACAGGCTGCTTGCTTCCTCTTGTTTACCGAATCAGTGTTCAGCTGCACAAATCTAGGCACCAGGCAGAGTTTTTTGGAAAGGGCTTAGCAAGTGTATAAAAGAAGAGTGTATATCTAACCTTCCTATACAAGCCACAAGCACACCCTGCCCGCCCTCCCTCCTAGTGGTGATACTCACATTAGGAAGCCATTAATTCACATTATCATACAATAGCTTAGGTTAAAAGGGATCTCTGTAGGCCGTCTGGTCCACACCCCTTCTCCTTTTTAGCCCTCTGATTCAAAGTGGTCAACTTTCTTCCACACCTACGGCTACCCAGCACCATACTTTGCACCGCTACTGCTGTCTCTGAGTCTGTGGGTAGGGCTGCAAAGGCTGACCACAGCAGGCACCCAAATCAAAGGTTCCTTCAGGCGTTGGGCATACAACTTAACAGAACAGTATACCTAATTTTAAGTGGTACCTGCAACATTAAACTTTGTGAAAACCAGACATCTGTAAATTTTATCGTTAGCACCCACACAAAACAGACTCACCTAAAAACTATTTGTTGCTTTTCAGAAAGGTAAAACTTAGAATTTATTTTAAATTGCATTTACCTCATTTCAGATTATGCATGCAATATCCTAATAAATTAAAGATGCTCTCCCTCCTTGAAATGCAGGCAGTTTCAAAGGAAAAGTTATTAAAAGATGTTTCAAGTGTCAAAACTGACTTTGATTTCCGCTATAAATCTTAGTGTTCTAAAAATCACATTTTTCTATTTTTAATTTTTTTTTTTTTTCCCTGTTGCTTGGAGTAAGACCAACAAAACATCAGTGAAAGCAACTGGAGAGGAAAGTTTTGAAACAGACTATACAAAAAGTTCTACCGAATCCTAAGAATAAAGCAAGTGAAAATAGATACATTTGTTTTTTCTCCTAATTTCAGTTCTCTCATTAATGTTATCTTATTTTTAATAATGCTAGACAAAACAAAATATTCAAACAGGAGGGCTCTTTGTAACTTGGCATCATGAAGGCGCTAGAAAGAGATCATGCAAAAATGGCAACATTTGAACTGAGGGAAGAAAAAAAAAAAAAGACACAACATATGCTGCCTCAGTCCTACCTATCCTCCTATTTCCTTTCATCCACAGAATCTCAGGAGAATGCTCCATATGCAACGTGCATTCTTGCAAAGCAAGGAAAAGGAAGCCCTTGCGAACCTCCATGAAAACAAACCCACAGAAAAATACTAACCACATGAACATAAACCGTGCTATACAACAAAGGAAAACACTGTCTCATTTCAATTCCAGGGTGATATTAAAGGCAATTTGAAAAAAAAAAAAAAAATACAAAAAGCCAACTATACTTTTACTCAAAGTAGATGTTTGTGATCTAGAGATATTGCAGCATTGACAGATTGAGAGTCATATTTTTATAGTCATTTTGCATAGAAGACTAATTTTACTGAGTTGTTTTGTATCTAAAGTAGTATATTCTAACATGCAGACTTTTAACTTTTTTTTTTTATTTACTGGTATCCCTCTTGGAGGATGTTCGAAGTCTGAATATTAAGCACGTGTAATATTGTCCTGGTTTCGGCTGAGAATTTTCTTCCTAGCAGCTGGTAAAGTGCTGTGTTTTGGATGTAGGATGAGAACAATGTTGATAACACGCTGACATTTGTAGTTGTTGTTAAGCAGTCAAGGACTTTTCAGCTTCTCATACAGCCCCGCAAACAAGTAGGCAGGGGGTGCCCAAGAAGCTGGGAGGGGACACGGCCAGGACAGCTGACCCAAACTGGCCAACAGGATATTCCATACCACATGATGTCATGCTCTGTATAAAACTGGGGGGTGGGCCAAGAGCCAGTTGGCTTGAGAACTGTCTGAGCATTGGCTTTGGCTGATGAGCAATTGTGCTGTGCATCACTTGGTTTGTATATTCTTTTATCATTTTTATTCTTATTATTGTCTTTCTTTTCTATCTTATTAAACTGTCTTTACCTCCACCCACAAGTTTTACTTTTTTTTTTTTTTTTTTTTTTTAGTTTTTCCCCCCACCCCCCTGG
>VXBL01003111.1:527364-559968 GCA_013400195.1 Aramus guarauna
TTTTTCTTTTCAGTTCTCTCCCCCATCCCACTGGTGGGGAGGGGAGGAATGAGCAAATGACTGTGTGGTTGTTTTCGCTGCCTGCCAGGTTAAACCACAACAAATATCCAGGTGCAAAAACAAGCACTCCTGACTTGCTCTGCTAGTTAAGAGCATTTCCAAACTAAATAAGGCACTAAATCACAAGATTGCAACTAGCAAAAAGAGAGGAGGGGGAAGAGATAATAAAAGGTGGGAAAAAATATCAAGAGACAATCTTTGTAAGCATATGTATGAGGAAAAAAAAACAGCATCTGTCTTATATCTTAGGTTGAAAACTAACACGTAACCCTGAAATAGTTCTTATTTCACTGGTTGTCTATACAAACACTGTTAACCAGCTTCGCTGTGACCTTTTCTGCAGTAGATGTAGACAAATGTTTGAGACAGTCTTTATAGATTCTTTCAAAAAATAATTAAAAAAAAAATCTTGATTATATAAAGCAGATACATTGATCATTACTGATTTTACATGTACCAGAGCAAAGGTGGCAAGAGCAGATCACACCAGGTTTGTAGAGCACATGCTTAGAACTCAGTGGGCAATATTTTTGCACTGCCATTGAGTTAGTGCTCTAGCCATTGCTCCAGCTTTGTCTTTCTGATGCTTTTCAGATCACACTGAAGGCAGTGAAAGGTGAGGCTTTTGGGTTCCTTTCTTGGGGCATTCTGCACTTGGTAGGATCAGCATCACAAAAGAGGCAAGGAACATCCCACAAACCATTTACCCTGATTTAATCTGAATACTGGTCAAGAGATTCCACATTTCTACTGCTCATTAGGAGGGAAAAAAACCCCACAAACAAAAACCATCCACCTTATTTACAAAGGATAATCATGTCTCCTTACCTCTGGACCTTGCTGTCAGTATTGTGCCCTCCCTGTCTGGAGGCAGAGCACACATGCAGGTTAATTCCTCTTTCATGACTGAGCTGCTTTGTCCTGAGATCCAGTCGGCTGCCTCTGACTAATGGTCGGAGCAAACCAACACACAATGTGTACCTCCATGAGTTTCAACCTGTGCGAGCCTAAAAGCCCAGGTAATGTGGCTGTACAGAGCATTACTATGGAACACAACATCGCAGGACCTGGTTCTAGAATCCACACCTCAAAAAAGAATAATAAAATAGCCTAAAGAACTGAGAAAAAGAGGTACAAGAAAATGTAGAGTGGGATAATACCTTACAATGAGAGACTAAAGACATCTGAATCATTTGGTCTTATGTAAGAGATAGTTTAAAAAAATTGATCAGCATGAGCATGCAAAAGATTCTTGACACCACATGACCCTTTCAACTAACTGGAAAAACCCTTATGAGATTAAGTATTTGGTAGCTGTAACTAAGCAAACTCAGATGTCTGATAAGGTATACATTGATAACAATGAGGAGGCCTAACCAGTGGAAAACTTAACTGTGAAATGTCAGGGGTCACTTCCACTTTGTCTCCCCAGATCAGGCCTGGGTATTTTTCTAATGTCCCGGCTGGTGCTCAAGCAGAGGGATTCTGAAACTGCTGGGTGAGATTCTTCAGCTTGGCAGATGGCCTCAGAAATGTGTTATCCACAGACAACCCAAGGACAGTAGGAAACAAAACGCTATTATGATGATATTTAAAATACATCAACTGGAAGTTTCTCACTAAAATGGTATCTTTTACAACATATTGAGGCCTGTAGTGGGATAAATGCGACATTTTCACACATGGACAGGGGATCCCCATTGTTGTCCTTATTTCAAGTTATTTGCAGCACAATGGCTTAATCAGAAAAGTAGTGTTACAAAAACAGTTATGTTATTTTAAGGAAATTACTCCCACGTAAATCTATACATTTCCTGAAACATTCTCTTGTCTCAAGTTTTGAGTCATTGTATCATTACTAGGCAGAGGCAGTAAAAGAGCATTCAAAAGCAAATGGTGAAATGATGATGGAAAGCATCATAGACAACCCTATGCAAAATTACAGAATAGCTTCCCATAGAGGCATAGCATATATTTGTGATTTCTATAGAAAGGTTAAAGCAGAAGCCACTGATGGGAAATACTACCTTTTAAAAATTGTTATTATTTATTGAAAATTCCCCTTACTTCCTATTTTCAAAATTCAGTTTTCAAATTTAAATGCAAAAAGTTCAATTATTTTATATGCACCTCATAAGAAAGAGTTTATTTCAAGAAGGGCAAGTATCACTTTGAACTGGTCTACCCTATCACAGATGACAATTTCTGTGAGCAGAATTTCTTGTTGATGCTCTTCAGGAAGCTATAACAGTTGCTTCACATATCGTAGCTGCTGCATCACAACCTTTTTTTCCAGGGCACGGTAGGTGTTCGGTCACTATATAGCTCATGCAAAGGGCAGCATGATAGACTCAAGGCTATAAATTCTAGAAAAAGAGATAATAGGATGATACATAAAGACTTCACATCACTGCTTGTGGCAGTGAGAGGAAGAAATTTCAAAGGTACATGTTCTTTGAGGTAATATAGTATTATAAAGATACAAAGAAATTGTGTGCCACACTTTATTTATGACAATAAAAGCTAGATTTGACAAGATGGGCTAACCTTTTCTCCAGATTTCACCAAAATGAAATACCTTTCTATTCCTCCTCCAGCTGCATCCTGGAGGGACCAGGTGTTTCCCTCTTGTTGAAATCACAGACCCAGCACACTTCGACCTGGTACTCCAGGCTCTGGCAGGCAGAAGCTTGTTTGCAAACACATCCAAAGTTGGGCAAAGTTGCCAAGTTAACAAGACCAAATGAATTTTGCACTTCAATTTATCTTCTCTTTGGGACCCTGTTACTGTGTAAGTTTGCAATGATTCAAAAGTGGCATTTTCAAAATTAGGCATGCTGCGTTTGTTCATCCAAAACCACAAAACACACAAACCAAAGAGTTACTGCAGAGACCTCTCTCTACATTGCTATTACCTATTAATCTTTCCTTGTAAATGATGTACATTCCAGCCAGCCCAGCTAACTGTACTCGCTAGCTAGGAGAAGCGGATTGAACTGATTACAGCATGGTTTCTCTGATGCTGTGTCTTCTGGCATGCTTGTCATCATCCCTCGCTGACACTACCTGGAAAGCCCCATCTCCTTCCCGAAGCTACCTATTTTGCATTCACAATATTCTCCACTCATAAACATAGTCTTGGGAAAAACGAATTGTTCTCACCCCGGGTGGAGACAGGGATATTCCTCAAGAAGAAGCTTCCTTGAATTTCCAACAGGGATTTTTCCAGAGTTATTGTTTTTTCTTGTTATGCTTTTCTTTAACAAACTCTTTTATTTAATGGCATGCATTCAGGCAGGAAGTATACTTTTAATCTATCTGCATTCACACAGGTCACCTGAAAGACAGGTGACTTAAAGCCTATTATAGGCACATAACTCCTTCACACTACACTTTTGTTGTTGACAACCAAAATTAGAGATCAACACAAATGCAGAAGGCAGAGTTCATTTAACTAGTTCTAGCAATCCAAAATCTGACAGTTAGTCTAACTTAGTCATCAAAGCTTTATCGATATAGTCAAGGCACAGTTAAGTATCTCCAAAAAGCAGTCCACTCCACCTGTTTTAGATATCTATAATGTTTTGTGGCCATGGCTGCCTTCCTCTCCACTGGCAACACATAGGCTCTACATGATTAGCTCCAACTAGACAATTTAAACACCTATGGTGAGGTAAAATTAAATCTATGCCAAATGATTAGTTTTATTGTATCAAGAATGACAATTTGAAAACATAGACCATTTCTCTCATTTAATACAATTCTATTTCTTTCCAAATCTTTCATGACACAGCTAGATCCTTCCAATCACAGTCACTTATTCATTCTGGTCCACTAAGCAAATTATACTTCTGCCTATATATATACACACAACTGTGTAGGCACAGTGCAGCTGCAGACATCTCTGAGACATTCTAATGGCTCCAGAGCATAGATAATTTTTTTCCAAACTATTTGAAAACAAAAGTAAAAATGCTACATGGTACACACACTGGAAAGAGGGCGGATAAAACCAGAAACGCCTGTATATCTAGGTTGCTATTCAAGCCCTGGTGGCGCTTACTGATGTGTAGAGTTGGGAGGAGGAGAGGTGTAATTTCCTCTTATCCATTAGCACCAAGTAGACTGTGCATGCACCACACACTATCACGTGCAGTCCCCAGAGAGAGAACAGACAGCACTCCCTGTTTCTATCAGATTTACGTTTGATCGTGTCAACATCTACTTTCAAGAGAAGCGCACTTTATCTCTGCAGCTTACCTCAAGAGTGAAACCACACATACCCGGATGATAAAGTATCTGGTTCAAAACTCATACTGAGACCTCCACACTGACTCCTCAAACCTGTGGATCTCTGACCAAACCTGCCTGATCATTTGTTTCCAGTTACTAAGATATTGTTCTCCTTCCATGACCATTACATCTCCTAACTATAAAACTGCTGATCACCAAGGAAAGATTGTAAGTACAAAGAAGAGAATCCTCTTTACTTATTAATATACAGCACTCCCTTGCCAAAGTTAAGACTACTCAGAATACTTGGTATTAGGGCTGCAGGCAGATGACTCAGTCCTGGCCTGGGTAACTAAACAGGACATGGAAAACTACTGGGTATGACAGGAGAAATTACCAGACGTGACAGAGTAAGAAGCTGACAAGGGGTACAGGTAGCACTGTCAGGTATGGCCAGATTTCACACATGGTTAAGAGGGAGTTGAGTCAGACATGACCAAACTTCATAGTTAGTTGAAGGGAAATACTGAAGTCCTGTTGGGGAGTATTGCAAGGCCAACAGTACCCAGGTAACTTTGTCAGTAATATCAAATAAGACCAGGATTACTGAGTACCAGTATCAGAAACACCAAATTTGGGTATGGATGTAGAAAAGCTGGGACCAGTGGGGAAAAAAAAGTAACTAGGGGTGGGTTGTTTATTCTGGAGAAGACTGGACAGAGAAGGGAGGATAAAGGTGGGGGGTGAGGCAAGAGTCAGCAGAACTGAAAAGAAATAGTGCAAGTCATAGGACAACAGTTGTATGGGGGTGCCCACTGGGAGCCCTGCACTCGATCACCACAGCTGGACCAGTACAAACCAACCTGTTGTTCTGACCGTACCACAAGATTCAGACCTTGTGCTGTCAGGACGACTAGGGCAGAGGCCAGTCTCACTAGCTTACACCCAGACAGCTGGATCGAGCATCCCAGTATTGCCACGTCAGTGTCTGTTACAGGCTCGATGACATCAGTAACTCCACACCATTTCATAACCCTCATCTCATTAAAATTAAATGCCACATTAATTTCTTTGCCTGCACCTCCCAGAGTAATATCTTCACATTAGCAGACACTCACAACATAGCTAATGGTGAAAAAGAAAATTAATTTTCCAAGCCTATTGACCTGGCATGTTGGGAAGAGCAATGAGCGTTTAACACTGGGAGATGTTCATACTACAGGGATCGTGACCATGTAAATATGTAAGAACACAGGTAGATAACTTCACAGGAAACATTTCTTTGCCAACCTTCAAAAAGGAAAGAGATACAGCCTTTGTGGAGGCATGACAGACTTTCTGGAAGTCTACATCCTACCACAGAAATAAATTAAAATACAGTTTGATCCTCTAAATGTCCATACTCTAGTCTTTACATTAATCTCCCAAATAGCACCTGACAATCTGTCAAATCTCTCTGTTCAGCATTTTGTAGCTGAAGAATCAGGTTTAGATACTTTCTATGCTGTTATTAAAACAACTAGCTACACGAACTAGAGGTTTAAATCTTAAGATGACAAGTGGGGCTTTCCATCTTCTACAGTAATTTTATCTCTTTAAATAGTATTTTAAAATAGTATTTCAGTGCTGACATAGGGAGACGAGCAATAAAATTCACCAATATATTAAGCCATCTGGATGAGCTTACATCACATTCCTTTTGAAGCATCAAAACACCACTGATAAGTGCTACATTAATTAATTTCCTGTCCTCTGATATTTGTGGAATTGACTCCATATAGGGTTTCCCCATCCATATTTCTCATAAATAATGCATCCTCTGGCCCTACAGCATGCATGCCAACAGCCTTAGCAACATTCAGTCCAACCCAGCTCTGTATTCTATGCACTAATGTTCTCCATGAGAAACCACCTTAAAGCATAACAGACAATCTCAAAAATGCATACCCCCAAATAAAAGTAAAAGGCATTCCAGTGAAATAAGAGAAAAATCAAGGCAAAGCAAGATAACAGCAAAGTTCTCAACAAGAATGCTAAGTAGTAGCAAAATAGATAGAAAACTGCTGACCCATATGTACTGTAAAATTCGAATGAAAACTTACTTCAATATAAGCTTTGCATCAAGACAGCAGGATATATTTTCTAGTCAAATACATATCTGTTGACAGAAATACTCTAAGTTGTATAACTCACATTGCAAATTAAAAGCTCTTAAGAAGATTTCTAAGCATAATGTTTCATAGGAAGTAACGGAAGTTGCATTATCAGCTTTAAAAACTTTTTGTAATTTTTTGTTGAATTGTTCATATTTTAAGATGTGATCCTTTTTAAAGCGCTTCAGGTTTGACCATGTGCTAAGATACTTCTCTGGAGATTCTGCCAAGCACCTGTAGAGCTCCATGCTTGATATCGGACTTCTTTGTATTTTAAAACACTTAAGTAGTTGTTTTTCCAAACTTCCAGTAGCAAGTACCTCTAGTTATTTCTTGACTGACTTCCCGGCATGTGTGCTTTTATCACTGCATGCGAATTAGGACACAAATTTTCTTTTCTTATGATCTTTCTTGACACTCTTTACCTTAAAGCAGATAAAAGCCTTCAAGCCATGTTCATCTTAATCTTTCACTCTCTGCTTTTATTTCTGACTTTTGCTGTAATGGCCAAATTGACAAGAGATACTCTCTTTATTCCAGTCACTGCTATGCCATTGCATTTGCTTTCAAATTCAAAATTAAAATTAAACTCTCTTGGTCATAACGCAAATCCAAGAAACAAGTTAAGAATTAAGCTTCAACACAGTCCCTCGTGAAATTACCAGGAATTTGGAATTCCCCCCATTTCTGATTTAAGCAATAAACTCCATTACATTTAACAAGTAACAAAGAAGTCTCTTCAAAGAAATTTGTAGAGAAATGTGTTTCAGAGATCAGCAGAGAGTGTACTGCTCTGTGCAGGATTACCACATCCCAAACACCTGCTAACAAACATTTCACACTCACAGGATCTGTGCAGTTGAGCCAAAGCCAGTGAGAATCTGACAGACAAAAGATATTTGAGTTATATCACTCAAGGCATTTACTCATTTAAGAATTCAATTTGGACAATGCCTGCACCAAATCTGATGTCTTCAAATCTCAGGTTTTTCCCTTAAAATTTTCATTTAGGTAAAAGTAGTGTAGAATTTTCATATACTCCACTCCTACCTGTTGCTCCTGAATAGAGTCATACAAAAGTTCCATTCAAACCACAATTAAACCCGATAACTTTCAATTTTCACTCTATAAACGCATTCTACTTCTCTCTAAAGACACCAATTCAAATTTAAATTACACCTGAAAACACTCTGTGCATCTATACAATTTATAAATCAGCAGTAATAGGCTATTTAAGCATCATATGGGAATTTCAGCACACAGGTGAAGCTTTCCTCCCTACGCATAAGTATTTGTTTACAACTCAAGAAAGTAACAAATACTACAGTTTTCCTCTGTTTTCTCAATGGCACTTGGGCTTATCTGACTTAATTTCTTACCTTTGCTGTCAATATGTTAAATTCATCCCAATGAAATCAGACGCCTTGATACTTAACAAAATCCAAAATTCTAATATCTACATACAAGGTCTGCGTGGAAAACGTTTTGTGAACTATATGAAAGCTACAAGATAGAAAACGCAGCAAAATTTGGCATTGCTTATCAGTCTTAACTTTCAGCTTCCTGATATTTGTCAATCTGTATCAGAGAAATATAAATTTCAAGATAAATACACTATGCAGTGTATTTAAGTGCAATAATTCATTTTTTCCACTATCTTCAACATAAAATTTAATTCCTAAAATCACCTGGATTCAATTGTTTCTCACATAGTCCATTGTAGCATTTCTGTATCTAAAATTCATGAACTCCACTACTAACAGCTATATCATACACGTTTCCATTTCAGAATTATTATTTTTGTCAATAATGCATGAAGCAGAATATAGCTGATACCTGACAGAGTTGGAAGCAAAGAGACACAGGCACTACTTTTGTATATTTGAAAGGTTATTTCATCTAACAAAAAAGTGTTAGAGGAACATCTGATGTATCAAAAATACATATTAAATTTTAAAAACTGAGGAATCTCAAGAAGTCTTACATCTAGCCTGCCATACTGAAGAATGGAAGTTTTTTTCCTCCTTTGAAATAAAGAATCTGAAATCTGATCAGTAACATGAATTCGTTCCTACAATGCCTTTAGGAAGAAATGTTGAGTTAATTACTCAATTAGAGCATATTTACTTTGTAATTGTAATGTCATGTTCAGTCATATTTAATTGTTTTTTCCAAAATACCCAAAGGCAATCATCCACATCATGGGCTGAAAACTTGAAAAATTTAAAATAAATAACAATGCCATTTAGAGAAGCATATTTTAAACATATAAAGCATACTTTAAGGCTAGATAGATCTCAGACAATCTTTTCCTTAAAACAATTAACACTTAAGATTTATGTACAAGCTACAAAGAGATTTCCCATGGGATTAGCCACATTTTTTTGGTCTCATTTCTGGGTCTAGTTTGAAAGCCATTAAGTTTCCAGTCACCCTTAAGAGTGACTTTATTTTAGTCTTCTCTCTTTGATAAAAGAAGCAAATTTTCCCTCCCTCTCATCTGTGCTAAGTTTGTTGGTGCCCAGCTCAGGAGACTGATGAATCTTGTGCATTTCTTTTATTTCCTTACAGGTGCCAAGTTAAATATCTTGCCCCCGACCCCGACAAGGCCTTAACTGGTCCTCTGATGAATCTCCTTCAACAGCTGGGAGGAGTTAACTTGTTAGTTTCTTTTCATAGATTTCAAATGTTTTGCCTGTTGAGACAGCCGCTGAGATTTAGAATGTAGTATCTAAAAAAACCCACACACACAGATCAAAAAGGAAAACTGCAGAAGTCCTCTGCAAATACATAGTCTTAGCATTCCTATATAAGCTTCTAACATCCCATAGAACATCCATTAACAGCAATGTCAATTTTCTTTAGTCAACAGGGGAAAACTAATCTAAATCAAAGTTAGGACCCCAATCCTGTTTGGATTCAAGCCCTATAGTCATCACTTCCATGGTGATTTTATGTGTTGGTACATATATCCCAACAGTAAGTAATTAGATTCAGCTAATGACCTGATATGTTAACATGTATTGGAACATTAAAGTGAACTACTCATAGATTTCTATTACCTCGTGCCAGCGTCTGTCTCTCGCCACAATTCTGCACAAAAGCTGTTCTAGCATAGTGCACAAAAACAACCCACTTACAAACTCAGTGTGTCTATCAGAGCAATCGAGAGTCCAGGGTTGTCTCACCTCACCTATAAACTATGACAAAATTTCCAAAACTCCAGGAAAACTACTCTCAAACTGGTGTGATGCACTGAGGCACAATTCTCTCAAGTCCTCCATCTCAAAGTTTCAACAAATGGCCACAATGTCTGATTAAACACAGAAACATGGTTGCAGTTTAGCTGTTGGCTGACATATGTAAATTAGCTCTCCATTTTAAAATATACAGATTTAAATATACAGAGCAGATACTAGGAGAAATGTGTTGAGGTTTTTTGTTTGGTTGGGTTTTTACCATGAGGGTAGTTAAATACTACAACAGGCTGTCCAGTGAGCTTATAGAAGCTCTGTCCTCAGAGACATTCAAGATTCGACTGGATGTGGCCCTGGGCAACCTCATCTAATTAGACCTGTTTTGAGCAGGGTGTTGAACTATATGGCCTCTGCAGGTCCCTTCCATCCTAAATTATAATTTTATTTAATCCCCCTTTCTTAGAAATGCAATTCTTTGCAGTGAAACGGGTACCAGTGAGAGCATCGTCTCCCAGAACTATCCTTTCTGGGAAAGATGCCTGGGAAGGTGACATACAGAGCAGACCAGCTTCAAAGCCATCATCAGTGGGTTCCCCTCAATCTAAGCTTCTCTTGAGGATGAACCATGCTAATAATCTCTCAGCTGTAGATCATAATAATTCACCTTGATATCTGGACAACTGCCAGTATGACAAAATAAAGACAAAATGTGATTCCATCAAATCTTCTGTCACCTTCTATGATACATATATTAATCCTTCACACACACACACACACACCCCGCCCCCAAGACTGTCAAATTGAAAAATTAAAACCATACAATCTATTAATGTTATATTTAGGGTTCTGGGAGAAATTCAGCAAGGCCTTTTGTTCTGGAAATCTCTATACACAGTACAGAGACACCTGTGACTCTTCCAGTTGAAAGAGAGCTACCCTGAATCCCTCTCAAGTTCTTACTGAAGTTTATATCACTCTCTTCATTATGGTCCATCCATGGAAACTGTCAGAAACTATTTCAAGGACTCTTTCAGACAAAGATTTATGTATACTATCGACTACAGCCTGATTTATTCCACAACAATCTTGCAGTAGCAACAGGTGCCTTTGTGATCATATAACTTCCACGCTGTATTTCAGAGCTCCCAGCACACTACTTTACCACCTAAAACTACACCCACTCTCTTATGGCAGAAGCACCATAAGCCCATCACCATGCTCTCTGCACAGAAGTCTGACTGTGACTTCCTCTGTCATAAGAAAAAAAGGGAAGGATGAGGAAAAAAATCCTGAAGTGACTCAAATGCACAATGATGCTTTTACTCCAATAAAGTAAAAATTATCTAAAAATGGTAAACATTTTTTTTAAACTTAGATTGGTAAAATTACAAGGAAAAAATGCCAATTTTATGATAGGTAATAGATGAACTATGTCAAAAGGGAAAGTATTCAGCAGTAACCAATATGTCTAAATGCTTAATATTGTCTTCTTTTCTTAAAATTAATGATGCTGAAATCCAGTAATAAATATTTTAATTAATATGCTTTCTTTCAAATTTATCTCATCCCCACCATCTAAATATAAACACTGTTTCAGATAAATGATTGACACAAAAATTATATTGGGTTTGTCTACAGTCTTAAAAAAAAAGCAATTGAACCGTTTAATAACATTATGTTTTGTAAACCGTATATCTGCCATTGGTAAAAGCTTTCTTCAGTGTTGATCTGATTTGTTGTTTTCAATAATTTAAGAGAGACTTTTACTGCACATAGTCACATCTGTTATGCTGGTTGATAGACAATAAATTTAGAGAACACATTTTCTCAGAAGAGATCTTGTATTTGCTGTTTCTGAACTTGAATGACTTTGTTCTTTGAATTAATTCCCAGGAAGGGTTAACCAAGACAGATCTTAACAAGTCAAATGGCCGTGATGACAATCCGTATGCTCACAAACATTCAAAAAGTAAATTTAAGAGTGACTGCCATTCAGATAAACCCTATTTTAAGCATGGATGTAGAGCCATTTTCCACAAAAAGGAAAGAAAGTAAGCCAAACCTAAGCATACACGGTAATATTGCAGCTATACGACATGTTCTCTAAAGTGTTTTGAGGAAACAAAACAAAAAGATGAGGACAAATAATTCCAAGTAAATATATCAGTAAGGTAAATTAGTTCCACATGGCAAGTGTGTGTCATATCTGCTGCTATGAATTACACAGATGTAACCCCCAAAACATATTTGATTGCAAAGCAGAGACGTAATTAAGAGTGGGTTCACAAGGGCGTCTTTGTCGCAGAGAGTGCACAAGCTAGGTCTTCACAAGGAAGGGTTGGTGATGGCAGGAACTCACAGACTTCAGGAAGAACCAGTCAGCAGGAACACTGATGCAACCTAACGCAAATTGGTTTCTCTGACTGAAGATGATTTCAAAGAAAATCTTTCAAAAGTATATACTTAAAATTCCATGCCTTTAGCAGGACACATAAATACTCCTTTTAAGGATAGGAAATGGTTGAAAGTACTTAAATACTTTTCTGAAGACTCTACTGACAACTTTCACAAGTAAATGCAGTGCACTGTATTATGCAAAATGTTTAAGTACTGTTATTTAACACTATTTTAAATATTTTTATATTACACTGCTATTTCATATTATGTTGAATTAAAAACTTAACACTTACTGAACATTCCAAGTGCTTTGAGGTAGAAGATCCTACTTTCTAAAAACAACCATTTTATTGTAAAATTAGTAGGGGCTGGAATTTTAGCTCTGGATTTTAAAACAGTGACTCAGATTTAAAAAAAAAAAAAATCCTGGAGATAAGCTGTTTCAAACCACTCAGTGGTTTTCTTTATGCCCCACAACTAATGCCTATTCTGACAAACCTTTACAGCAAACCAAGAGCACAAAAACAAATACTCAAAAATGAAGACTCAGTTTGCTGCTCTGATCACTTTGTCACACAGAAAGAACACGGTTTCTCCTACATGTAAAAGCATTGCCCCCAAAAATTACGGGAAATAAAATTGGCATTCTGAAAACAGAGCAGAAAATTAAAGCAAACATCCAATAAATTCTCGTCTGTATCTCCAATGGTTTTGTCTAGTAGCACAACATGAGACAGATTTCAACCCTTCAACAAAATCAGCTGTGAAACGTACACCATCATCTGTGTATTTATACCCGCAAAGTTAACGGGAATATTTGTGGATTTGACCCCCACTTCAGGTCAGAAAATGCATTAGGGACTATGCTTGTGACTTGACCCTCTCACTATCAATAGGCTTCTGAGAAATAAAGAGAATACTAATTAGTTCCTAATTTAACAGATACAAAAGATACAAGGACTGTGAAAAGAGTGTCTTACAGGGAAGGGTATCAAGAACAGAATACGTGTGGGTTAGGAAAGGAGGTTGCAAGAAGACCTAATTATGGTTGACAAATACCTGAGGGGGTTCTTTTTTACAAGCAGCAGGTAGAAATCTGTTCAAAATATGCAATAAGGACAAAGCCCAAAGGCATTATCTGAAATTGAAGGAAGGGTAGTTGAGACATGGTATCGGAGATGGCTTTTCACTCAGAGGATCATTACTGTATGGAGTAAATGACCTACCAGGAGCTCTTCAATCCTAATGACTTTTATTCCGGGATAGATATGTATCCATCAGCGCTACATCGAGCTTTTCCTCCTGAAAAGCAGGGGATGGATGAAGTGTCTTCTGCCAAACCCCTCTGGAGCGCCGCCACGGCTCGGGGCTCCGCGGCCCTGTAGTGCCACCTTCTGGGAGAGGCAGTACCCGGGCCCCCTCCCACCGCCCCCTCCCCACTTCATCCCTGGAACTGGGAGAGGGGGAAAAAAGACAAACACCGCCAAACGCACAAACAACCCACCACCAAAAATAAAATAAAATAAAAAATCCAACCCAACTGTTTACAGCAAAACTACTGGGTTTGTTTCATTTCCTGGCTGGTCATCAAATCTCACCAGGAAAGATCCCCGCCAAACGCCAGAATCACAAGCAGCGAAATTTAACTAGATGTTTAAACTACGCTTGAGATTCAGACTTGCAACACCAGAGGCCAGGTTGACTCATTCTGGTCCCTCCCTTGAGGGGGCTGTAAAATGTGGGTTTGCAAACTGATTTTCCATTTTATATTATAAGAGCAAGTTTTCAAAATATTATGAGGGAACGCATTAAAGATGCCCATCTAGGATTCCACCCAGTCCCACACGTGCATTAAATGCGATGTACTTAGTTTTGAAAGCTTTTTCTGGTGCTTGTAGGGTGGGCTTTTTAAATTTTCTAGATAAACACATGATCTACAGTAATAATGAATAATTAATTGTTATAAAAATACATTCCATTGTGTAGCAAAAATAAACATTGAAAAGTGTCTCAGCATCAACAGATACAAGAAAGCTGGAGAGGGACTGTTTACAAGGGCATGTAGTCATAGGATGAGGGGTAATGGCCTTAAGCTGGAGGAGGGTAGATTTAGATTAGATATTAAGAAGGAATTCTTCCCTGTGAGGGTGGTGAGGCACTGGAACAGGTTGCCCAGAGAAGTTGTGGATGCCCCCTCCCTAGAAGCGTTCAAGTGCCCCCAGGTTGGATGGGGCTTTGGGCAACCTGGTCAAGTGGAGGGTGTCCCTGCCCATAGCAGGGGGGTTGGAACTGAATGATTTTTAAGGTCCCTTCCAACCCAAACTGTTCTATGATTCTATGTTTCTATAAATACTATCAGCTTCCCTTTCTTTGTGCAATAGGAGGCTGCAATGAAAACATGGTGAACTTATATTTTAACATCCAAAAAAGTGACAAAATCCTTACTTCAGGGTGAAAGATTTTCAGTGTACAAAGTCACATTCAAAAGCATAAAACAACTATATTACAAACCTAGCCAAATTAGCAGTTAAGAAGTCAACAAAGCACTTTCAAATACAAATCCTCTTCCCCGCAGTCCTCACAATCTAACTGGTGGTCTCTTGCATGCTTTATTCGTTAGTAAGCCACTGTTACACCAGTTCCCCTGCTGCCCAGGCTCCTGAGCGTAAGGCTGTTCAGGTAGGTTGATAAGGGGCTGAGAACAGACATGTGCAGCAGAAAGCAGCTACCAGCAGAGGCCTAGTCATGTCACTCACATTTCAAGAACAGACATAAAAATTTGTCTTTCATCGGTAGTACCTGGAACATTCACCTTGCTGACAGCAACTGAGAAAGATGCAAGAGTAATGACTTATCCAAATCAATCTTCCCTCTTATAAGCAAGGAGCAGGCCAGGATCACAGACCTAGCTTTGCCTTCTACTTGTCTTTTTTATCTCTACCTTGCAACTGGGAATCTGTGGTTGCTTTAATTACTCCATTCCATATTGTGATTGGTTTGCTCCCATCTCCTCGCCACCAGGTTTTCTTGACTACTGATCAATTTAACCTTTCAGGTGCTGTTTGCACAAAATAAAAATGGATTGTAAATAAATGGCAGCCCGAGCACTATCATGGAACAGAACTTTCTTCCACCTGGCTGATTTTCTGTTTGCTTTAGAAGTTGCTCTTTCACCTGGGAGTAATGACAATCCGCATCAAGAGACAGATGCAAAACTGTTCCTCCAATTATATAATCACTGCAGCTGATAAGGAGGGAGCTGGATTTAGGTTGCCATAGCGTTGGCATATTGCTGTGGAGGCTGAGCTCTTCGTCCACTTTATCAGCTCTGGTCCAGGAAGAGCAGCCCAATTACGCCTGCTGAATGCATGTGCTGTGGACTTGCTCCCACTTGGAAGGAGCACTCTGGATCAGGGGCTGCTTCCTTTCCCCTCCCACCTCATTTCAATAGAGTGGCTAGGGGTGGGGGGTTGGGGTTTTTCCCCTGTTTAATCTGCATTTAATTAGAAGAAGGGAGGGAAGGGTATTTCTGAAACCCACTGCCTCTTCACCATAAAGGGTTGCCACAATGTTAATACACCCACCCCCCCCAGCTACATCCTTGGCCACCCCTTCAAAAGGGACTCAGGGGTAGGGAGCACCCGCGGAGCTCACCAGGGGTGGGAGCCCTCTCCAGGCCGCTGTCTCCCCACCGCCTGGGCACCCTCGCAGCCAGGCCAGGTGTTCGGTCACAGCTGGCGGGGGCACTTTTGCGGGCAGGCAAGTGGGCCCCGGAGGGAGAGGCTGCCCTGCAGGGCGAGGCGGGGAGATGGGGAAGAGCTGGCCGCGGCTGGGGGTTTCTGCTGGGAAGAGAGAGGTAACCCGGCGGCTCGCTCCCGCCGAAGCACTGCTCCTCTCCCGCCGACGGGAGGAAATGGCTCTGTCTGCTCTGCAATACCGACGTGTGTGTGTGTGTGTGTGTGTGTGTGTGCAGCCAGGGCTGGTGGGGAAGGGAGGGGAGGGGGTGACAACATGCAGGTAAGAGGATAAAAATAACTTCGGCAGATCGAGGTTGGGCGGGGGAGGGAAGGCTTCTAGAGTTTGGACAAACAAAGTTTTACTACAGGGAATAGCTGGGGACGTTTGCTAACGCCGAGGAGCAGCAGCACGGGTTGGTATCCATGATGCGGGCGATCCTGAGAGGAGCTTGGCGAGAAATCGCTGCCCCGAGTAAAACCCAACTTTCATTTTAATACAGGCACTCCCCGGTGTCCCTCATTCTCTCAGTATGTGCGTGTGTATGGTGTATATGTGAGTAAATAGATAATTCCCCCTTCCCCTCCCCTTTCGTGTGAGAGATTAGAAATAGCGTAAGAGAAGGGAAGGGCTCCTCTCCCGGTGCCTTAGGAAGCCGTACCCAGATGGGTGTTAGGAGGACCGGGACGACATTAATTGGGAAAGATCCCCGAATCCCGGCCGCCCTGCGAGTTAATCTTCCTCTGACACGGAGGAGCGGGCTGCTCCGCGGCTTCGCTTAGCCCTTGGCCACAGCGCGCAGCCCCGTCGCTGGGCACCTCTCCTCGCCCCTCCGCTTCAGAAGGCGACGACGGCGACTTAATGCAACTTTTCTCCGCCCGGGGTTTCCTATGAAACACCCGTTCCCCCGAGGGGCTGCGGGGGTCTCTCTGCAGTGTCCCTGGGTGAGGGGAGCTCTGTGCTCCGAATGGAAACCGGTGTCAAAGGCGGTCCTCTGCCCCGGCCCCTCCGTCTGCCGCTGGCTGTGGCGGCAGCGGCTGAGCTGAACCGAGAGATTACGGACAAAAGCTAGGGGAGAGAATGGTTGCTAGATCCTCGGAGGTAAATTTCAGGCTTACCTTGATGGTTTTCTTCTGGAATGTACATCCTCTTGTTTTCATTGACCATTTAAAACGAGTCCAGATTAATCCCTCCGAAAATCGGCTTGGTAAAATTCAAGGAAGAACGGAGCTGCAGTATTTTCCCTTTTATTATTACCTGATTCCCATTATTGCATCAAACACCAAAAACTGATCCTTTCCACTACTGCCTCCTTTAGTGAAATTGCAATGCATCCTCAGTACATCCGGGCCCCTTCCAAGAATTTAGCACAGCACCTCTGGCTGTTAAACCATAAAAAAGAACAGGAAGGGGGGAAACCAGAGAGAGAGAAAAAAAAAAGGGAAAAAAAGCAAAAGCATCCAGGACAAACCTCTGAGGGTTAAACGTCTTTTTAAAATCCACCAACTACAACAGTAAGAAAAGGAGGAGGAAAAAAAAAAAAAAAAAGATGTTCAAACGCTGCTGCTCCTCCTCTTCAAAGCCATTCTGAGCGCGTTGTGTTGGCAGGGAGCTGTTTCTGCAGAGGAAGAGAGCACAGTCCCAGCCCCTTACTCCCTCCCTTCCCTCAGCGCGCTCGCTCCCCGCTCTCTCCCTCTCGCCGACAGACAGACACACTGAACGCTTCCAGATGTTCCAGCTGCGGCGGCTGCACGCAGCCCCCCGCGCACGGCGTTAGGAGCCGCCGGACTTGATCTGAAAGTTTAACACGCTGCCTGCCTTCACTGCGCCTGCTGAANGGCCGCCCGCGCCCAGCACCCCGCGGCAGCCGGTACCGCCGTCCTCCGGCCCGGCTTCGATCCGATTTCTCAATATTGTGGGCTCTGCCCTGCGGTTCCACTACGGAATGCGACTGTGAGCTGCATTTCAAGGAGGACAATATCATTTGCTGAAGCGTTACAGGCGGCATCGTGTGCAAGCGTTTAATGAAACGTCAGAACGGGCTGCGGTTGTGCTTGATCCGTTACGAGCAGGCAAATACAGGCACGGTAGGCAGGCAACGGAAGGGAAAGAGATACCCAGGGATAAGTTGCACAGACGAGAGGATGCACAGATGTTTAAACAGATTAATCAAGCTAGGATTTGCAAAATCCTTGGTGGAAACACCAAAGTGCTCCGCTGGTATCCCACCACTTGCCTTAATTACGCCTGTCATTTGGCCCTCCACAACTGAAGCCTCCGCAGAGAGCAAAAATGACTTCTTTAAAACGAAATGTGAACTGAATGCAGTACATGTTAAATGTATCTGGACTCTCTGAGCTGCCATGTTAAACAAGAGATGCGGAGTTCAAAACCACCCCTCAGGAACCACTGCAGAAACTGCCACTACCTGGAAACTAAACCGCTCTGACTTACATGAGGGTGAACGTCCAGAACACCGCGTCCTACGTGCAAGCCTGCGGCTGTAAATTTTCATGATAACAGAACATCACATGCACGAAATACTAGTTGTGGAACTTAAAACACAGAGGTTCTTGCCTTTCAAGTGGTTTTCCATTGCAACTAGAAAGACTATTTTAGAGTTGGAATACCCCTATAAAGGAATTCCTTTCAAACGAACTGAACGGCTTCCCTACAAATGGGTTTCAGTGGGAAGTATCAAATATCTGTCTGTTTTCGAGGCTCTCCCCCCACCACTTTGCGTGAGCTGTCTCTCAGATGGAACTCAAAATATAATAGAAAACACCACCACCTAACAGATTTAGGCAAAGAAGCAAGAAAACAACATATCCACTCAGAACTACAAGAGAAACTGGAATAGATGTAAAGCGCTTACCGAAAACTGGGTGCAGCCAAAGCGCTTGTCCTAAAAAAAGGTCATTTTGGTTTCTAATAACCACTGATCATCACAACTTCTCCATTAGATGTTACTCAAAGGCTAATTCACCAACAACATATTGCCATCGACAGCATGTAGAAATGCAGCTTTATTTCTGACTCAGGAGAAAGAGTTCCTCTGAGCAATTAAAATGCTCTGTCCTTTATTGCCTAGTTTTTCTCTAATAATGTCACATGCACTTACCCTGTTTAACTTACCAGATCAAGCAAGATCACAGCTAGAGGTAGAATGGCAATATATTAGCTTTCATTTTCAATTTGAATTGCCTTTTTTCTAATAATAATAATAATAATAATAATAATAATAATAATAATAATAAATCCTCCCTTCACCATTATAAGAAGGACTGAACAGCAAGTCCTTCACTGCCTACATTTGTTGTGTAAATATACATATTTTTTTTTTCTCCTTGTGACCACAAATCTTTGCCATTTTGGATTGTGCTAACTCCATTTTTTCCAGCCGTGAGTCAACTGAGAGTTGCATGATTCACCCTTGCATGGACATAATCTCTGGGGAAGTAATTAAGTGCATGCAGATCACTCTTGTACAGAAATCAAACGCCAGTTGGGCACCTGAAAATATTTCTTCTGTCCTTCTTGGGTCACATCCTCAGCTAGATAAGGATTTATATACAGTATTAGTTAAACACAATATCCACATAGCTTTGCTTTATGCCAGCTCACATACATATGCAGCCACATACTCAAGCTGTCTCTGCCACCTACAAATCTTTTTCTCTGTTCTTCATCCCTCTCCCTCTGCCAAGCTCCCACAGTGGGACACAAGTTAGGCCAATTACCAAAAACCAAATACAGAAGAAAAATAGAACAAGAAACAAGAATATTAGCTGGCATTAAATTCTTCAGCATAAATAAATTTCTACTATAATTTGGGGTTTTCTTACTCAGCAACTCTGATGCAAATACTTTTCCATACAAAGAAGTGGGAAAAAAATTGATTGTAGGATTAATATGGACAGATCCTGCTAATGAAGAGAATCAGGTGACATAAGAGTGAACATCGCGCCTTCCCCTAAAGCATTTGTTTTGTTAAAGTATGCCAAGGAGATGTAGTTAATGAAAACAGGTTTGGTAAAGAGGTGGCATTTGAAGCAATGGTGCTTGTAGGATTTTGTTATTAGTAATGCAATAACCAGGCAAACTCAATTTGCCCAAAATTCATTTCTTTCCTTTCTTTACGCTTTCTTCCTATTTTTCATATAAGTAATGCAAAAGGGAATTTTTTTTAGGGATTCCAGAGCAGCAGTTTGGAGACTTCAGGGAGGACAACAACCCCTTCCCTTCACAGCCTCTGAATACTGAGCTCTCTGATCAGGTACATTCTGGGCCAGGACTCTAAAGGCAAAGCATACAGCCTAAGCAAATTAGAAATCTTTCTACTATTTTTGAACAACCAATGCTCTGAAAAGCTTTAAGGCCTTCTGAAGGGGGAGGACATTTAGCCTTTTTCAAAGTTAAATCCCCACACATGCAGCCCAAAGAGGACTATACAAGCGAGAGAAAGATTTTTAAAGATTTATAAAAGAATTATTCTTTCAATACAAAACCAGCTAGAAAGTTCTTAGTCCCTGCCTGATATGCCAGCCAGCAAATTTAGACATAAGATGGACAGTGTAATGATTGGACTCAAGGGTATCTCACACCAGGCTGAATCCATGTTTGCAGACTTCCTCTAAGCAGATGACCATAGATTGGACAAATGATCCAATGTTTGTTCAGCCTTAGGCCAGCTCTAAAGTAGAGATACGAGTTTTCTACCCCACAGGAATGCTAGGAGGAAAAAAAATTGTTCTGCAATTGCTCTGAGAACAATAGTAATGAGGGCCATATAAAGCACCAAGACAGAGATTTCTGAGAAACAGCTATTTAAAGTTACAAAGTGTCAAAGATGATTTGTAGGGTGCATAATGTGAACATGCAACAGTCCATTCTGCATGTCAGGGATTTTTTTGTTCTGTGTACAATGTAGTACTCCTTCCCTCTTACACAGCCATATATAGCGTACACTGGGCACAACAGCTTCTTCAAAATCCAATATCAGAACCCACATCCATCTTCAGAACAGAAATCGCCTGAATAGGTTGTGCCGGAGAATGTCTTCTTGATTCAAAAAGGTAGAGTTATTGTCATGCTGCATTTAAAGATGGAGCTGGAAAGCAATGGGATGAAAACAGACAAGAGCATACAATAACTTTGCATTGAACTATTTTTATAACTTACAAAATTATCTGAAAGGCTCTTTTAAGCAGTCTCAGTACTTTTTAAATGATCTAGGATTTTCATTGGGCCTACTGTATAAGTTATCTAGCTATCTAATTGCAGTAGATTATGTTCACACTATTTTGGCAGTAATGCCTTTTACTATAAAATAAGAAAATAAATTATTCAAAAGTGGAAGAGAAATGTATTTATCCCCAGAAATAGTATTAAGGCTCACAATACTAGTGCGATTCTTTCCAGGGCCAGCTCAGAGAAACAGTGCCAGAGCTCTTTATTACTTTGCTGAAAGGTATTTTTTTCCCACAGATTTAAGTTTTTGCACCTCCGCCAACAGAGAAGACTTCCCATAAGAATCAGCACTTTCTTGCACTGAAAACTATGGGATTTTTTTTTATTTTTTTATTTTTTTTGTCACTGATTTAAATAAATGGGATCCAAACACAGTGCAATCTTTGCATGAAGACTTTGACCTTCCTTTTTTCAAAGGCTAACAAGTCAATAATTCCGGTTTCTGTCTAGTGTCTGTTTCCTTCACAGCATTCCAACCTAAAGCCTGATTAGTCCTTCATTAAAAGAATCATTGTGCATGAACAACATAATACTCTTAACAACTGTCATTTCTGACAATACTGCGTTGTTGGTCCATACGTAGTATAACAGAAACATTGAGTATTTGCTGGTGTTGCATGACTATGATGTTTTTTGGTTTTTTAAATCAAATATTGATGATAGCAATTTTTTCTCATATTTCAGGACTGCTCTGTTTAGAATTGTTCTCAAAGTTGGGGATTTTTATTCTTCTGAACTACCTATCATCTAAAAATATGAGTATCATCCTCTCCATTTGAACTTCCTAGTTGTTACTGAAAAAACACCTGTTTGCATCTATGAGTATGGATTTCTAAGAGTGTTTTTTATTTTACTTTGTTGTTGTTGCTTAATTTTAAGTGGAATGAAAGCAATTGATAGTCCTATCCAAAACTATTGAAAGTGGGGTCAGGAAACTGCAGACCTTTCAAAACTATGAATGAGCTAGAACACAGGAGATTATCTCAAGAAAAAAGAAATCTGGGATGGAAGAGAAAAAGAAGGTTGATGATCAGGATTTCTAGGTGATTTCATTTCTTAAACTCTGGACCAGCCATATGCACAGGAACTTTTGAAATTTTATACAGTCAGAAAGATTGATTTTCAAAGTCAACTTCAAAAACTTAGTTGCATTTTTCACATTGAAATGAATAGGAGTGGTTACTTGGCTTTGACATTTCAGTCATTAGTTTTTACATTTACATTCAAATGGCAACAAGCAACTACAAAAAGTTAGAAGGAAAATGATAAGATTTATCAGGATTTTTGTATGTTCTACTACAGCATATTAAGGCCTAGTATTGGTAAACAATAGAAAATATTAGATCTAAGGGGGAGAAAAGGAAAGAATGAAATAATTGGCAACTAGGTAGGAAAGTAGCTAGAAATTAGAACAAACTGTCTTTAGACAGAGAAGTAGATGAAATTGATAGCCTTGAAGTAGGTTTTCATTTTCTAGACTGCAGAAGCTTCTAAAAGTAATCCATATATCTGAAAGTGTGATTTTATTCAAATCTTGCTAGCTATCTTAGCTTTCAGCTGTGATCTGTTATTTCAATAGGTGGTGGCAGTGGAGCTTTTTTTTAATTCCAACTGCAGAAATGAAAGAGCTTGCCATTTATCCTCGTAAATAGGTGATTAGCGTTTAATGATTAGTACGTAGTATTGGATTAATTCATGCACAAATTCAAAGTGTAGCTGCAAACAAATGCTTTAACACACTGAAATAACACAACAGACATTTATCCCAAGTAAAATATAAATGCAAGGATGCTTATCAGACTTAAAGAGAGCTTGTGGCTGTTTTCACTATGCCATCGCTGTCACGGACACCCAGCCACAGCGCTAATTAGTGCACTGAGGAAGGTCTAACACCTTTCCAGAATTTCAAAACAGAAGTAGTCTCTGTTCCTCAAAAAGGGAAAAGGTCAATTGTTGACTCTGGCATAGAAGTTTAAGGGAAAGATTTGAATTTAACAAAAAAGAGTTGCACTGTTTCTATTTTAGATAAATATTTGGGCCTATCTAGATTGGGATATATACTGATACAAAGAAAGTTAAACTCAGCAGTTCATTATTAGCTACTGTCAATTTTAAAAAAATTAGAAAAAAACAAAATAATTACTGTTAATAATAGTCTAAAATCATCATACAAAAGACATGACCTAATAATGTCTACAAGACGTCTACAATGAAAAATTAATTTTTAATCCAATCAGCCTACACTTTGGCAAAAAAAGATGATCATACAAACTGTTGAGGATATCTTAGATACTTGCCACTGCTTACACAACAAAAATAAACAAGTTATTACCATTCTAATCTTCTAACATAGTTCTACAAAATACTCAGGAATATATAGTTAGTATCTTCTTTGTAACTAAGTACCATGTGTAAGTTGAGAGTTAGGGCAAGGCAAGTACAAAGGAGGACTTTTTTTTTTTTTTTNATGGACTCTTCCAAGAATCAATTTTTGCAAGCTGTTGAGGAAGACTTTACAGTGACTAGAAAGATTACAGGGAGTTGGCATTTGGAAACCTCAGTGGATCTAATTATTAAACAACAAAAGCTACACAAAGTCAAAATAAGAAGGCAATACAGAAAAATATATTTAGCCAATTCCAAGTATAAAAGTCATAAACAGCTCAAAAAAGAAAAACAAATGAAATGTAGAGGTGGACTATAAGACCAAGTTCCTTCCTTCTCTTCTGGCATGTAAAGTCTAAAAACTTCTAAATCTGCTTTGTCAACAAAGGAAATTATTGACAAACTCAAGGAAGCCAACAATTTGGAATTCTGACAGATTTTGGAGGATCTACAATAATCACTAATGAGATAAAATGGTCTAAAAATACATGGTCTTATGTATCAGCCGCAAGGAAGATGATTAGATTAATTCATTAGTATAGTCAGTTACTATACTAATGTGTTATTGGCCTTACATACAATGTCAAGCATTTAATTTTGCACAATGGTTCTTTCTATACTAAAGGACTAAATTTGCTTAGTAAGTATATCTGGTTAAAATGCAGTCTTTGTAGTGTTCTTCTGGTTTTTTTCATGATTATTTCTTTCCAAAATGGAGAAATTCACAGCTCACCAAGTAATCAGCCTCTGTTTCAACTGCAGCACCTTTAATTTGTATAATCTTGAAATCTGCTCTAAAACTTGTGTTTCTCTCACTGCCTTCTGTTAAAATGACTGTTTAGCTGAGTAATGATTTTGTGGTCATTTCAAATGGGCACTGAGTTAAAGACAACTTAAAGACGTGTAGCAATGTTTGATTTCAGCCTTAGTTTCCAGGATTGTATGGTTACAGACTATAGTCAGTCCAGGGTTACCTCAGTACAACCTAAACCTTGCATTCAAGTGATCTAAAGCCCTTCTTTTCAAATCATCCTTTAAAACAAAATTAGTTCCAATAGATTGCTCAAAATAGCTCTATATTTTCATAAAAATCATCATCAAAACACCACAAACAACTGCTACACAGACCTTAACTGAACTGGTTAAATCATCAACTTTAAAACTGTACATTTCATTATGGTTCCATCTTGACTAATTGTTCTAGGACATCCAAAAGCTCATTTAATGGGACTTTATTAAAATTTTATGGAAGTTCTGGAAGCGTGAAACAAAGTGTTTCAATGTGTATTCTGCTGCAGGCATCCTGGAAAGGTTCCTGAATACTGTAAAAAATAAATCTGCTCCAATTGTGTGGATTCAGGCTTGCACACAACAGTTATTCGAATAACTTTAAAAATGGTTGTGTGGCTGTCACTGTTTGTGAACTCCACAACTGCTGCAGAATATTTCAAATACTTGTAGCAATAGATAAATGGGTGGTTTCCTTAATATGTGCCCTTTAAAGCTTCCTCAGCTGCAGTGGAACCTTGATGGAACAGAAGCAGTAAAATACATGAAGTGACAGGCAGCAAAGTCGAGAGCATTGTTTGATTTGGGGGATGATACAGTAAGGTAGGTTTTGAATCAACATAGTGTAAGAGATGTTCATCATGTTTGCACTTACTCATAAAAACCGTGGAGCTTTAGAAGCTGAGAAAAATGTTATACTGTTAAACTACCCCTCCAGTATGCAATCAGAAAAGTTTATTTATGTCTCCCCTTTCATTTCTTCCCATCTTTTCTTAAACATGCAGACAAGCAAAATGAAACAAATAAACAACTCTCAAATCTTTTCTCACTAGTTCCACATGTTCTGAAGAAAATATTTATATTTCCTTAACATAAATAGTTAAGAGTTCAGTTATTTGATAATACTATTGATGTGTACACTAGTTTATGAATTGCCTCTCAAGAACTTTGTGAGACCAAGAATGAGCAAGCTAAGCTCTCAACATACACACACACAAGGGGCAGGGTGGGGGAAATCAATAATATATACTTTTTTTAAAAGGCAGTTTTATCTAAAGGAATGCATCACAAAAAGTAAGCTTTCCAGATCAGGTTTCATATCCTCTTTGATTTAGGGGGAGAGTAAGTGAGAACTAGAGGCAGACCATCTTTTGCTGGGACTTAAAATAGTAACAGAGTTTTACACTGATGGGAAAACTTGTTGCCTTGTCACCAGCTAATCAAGACTACACTATTCTGCAAAGTAACAAAACAAGTAGGTTTCAGAATAGGTTACATCACCAGCTAAAGCTGCTTGAGCTGTTACTCATAACTCACCCTTTTTCAGAGCAACATGGAATTTTTCAGTCTTTATTTAATTTCCCCTTTTACACTATTGGAAGAAAAACTAATTTTTTTTAATTAAAAAAAAAGAAATCAAAAGAGAATGGAAAGCTCATGTAAATTATACATACAGCAAGGATATGCTATTGCATCCCCTCATTCCTTGCCTTTATACCTCCTTCCTGTCCCCTCCTCCTCACCTTTCTGCATTGTTTTCTTAAACTGGAAGAAAAACAGGAATTGCATCTTCTATATTTGTAAAGAACTCAGACCTTGATCCTGATCCGGAATTTTGGACATTAAACTAATAAGGTGATATAATAATGCTTATCATAAGTAATCTTATGGGGAAAAAAAGAATGGAGAAAAAAAGAATAAATGTCTGACCCAATGTTGCACAAGGAACAAGCTGTAAAGAGAACAGAAGAGGTCACACTTCCCACTTTGTGCTCTGATTGCCTTTTTAGGAGATGTCCTTTATATCTCATTTACTTGTGTTTCCATGAGAGAGTTTGAGTCTTCTGACTTCAGAAGAAGATTTGGTGAATGAAAGCAAGATGACTATTTCAGACCTAGCTTTTTAACAACTAAATCCCTGAATAAGTCTCCGTATACAGTTCCTTATTTTCTTCTTCTAGATTTCCAGAGCAAGACAGAGCCAGGCTCTTTAAAACAGATGCAAGTAACAATAGTCAAACTAAAACACAGGATGGTCCAACTTGACATAAAGAAAACTTTCACCCTGAGAGCTGTCAGGCACTGGACCAAGTTTCTCAGAAGGGCATCTCTTGGAGGTTTTCAAAGTCAACTGGACAAAACCCGAAGAAACCTGGTCTCTGCTTCAAGCAGGAGGTTGGAGTAGGTGACCTCCTGAGGTCCCTTCCAATGTAAGCTGTTCTGTATCTAAGACTGAAAGGGGTAAAAAAGCCGAAATCTTTATGACACTGTTTCTTTTATTGTAATCAGTATAAAATCTCTGTTGATATACTGCAATTATGAAACATGAAAAGGTAAAACAAAACTGTTCACTTTCAACTGTACTTTACCATCTTCCTTTAGTCTGGAGGGTACTTCTCTTGTGTCAAAGGAACACAAAAGGCTCAAAATCTTACTCAGTTCCATCTCTGTTATTGTAATGGAAAAGGCTTGATCATTCTGTTATTTAACTGCGTAACCGTTGGACAGAAATAAGAATTATTTTTTTTCCCCCTCTTCAGTCTCATAAGGGAGTCTCTGACTTTTACAATTATTATATCATCTGCTGCCATCTCCTGAAGAGACACAGCTTGAACTTTGGAGGAAGACAGAGCTTCCTACTGGTCAGTGCTGCCTGTCAATCTGAAAGGAACAGGGTAGCCTGCAAGCCCAGGTTGATAGACTTTGAAAATGTAGAAAATGAATATTTAAATAATATGTGAATATTACATCCCTCTGATTCCATTTCTCTTCCATTCAAGTCTGTAGTGTTTATGGCAATTGCTGGCACACACAACAGGGGCTGCTGGTTTTCAGTGCAGCCTGAGGAAGGAACTCTTATCAGCACAAGCACAACGGTGGAGCTTATGCAGTATATAGCAGAGCAAATCCACAGTACATGTGCCGCACAAAGAGTACCTGATTTAATAAGACATGTGACCGTTGTTCTAACATGAATAGGCACAGACTTGTGCCCAGGGGATGGACTGACAGATTTCACATTTTGAATATCTGTGTTTAGCTGTACATTACTGTACTGCTGTTTTGCAGCCTAACTGATGTCTAGAAGTGAAAGACATCAATTAATTGAAGAAGGAAGAAACTAGAAAGGAGATTCTGTTCTCAAAAATAAAATAGGATGATAGAAGAAGAATGCTACAGAGAAAAAATGAACAAAAAACAACCACCACAAAAAAATATCAAACCCTGCTTGGCCCACTGACCCAAATACATGCCAAGTAAGATCATCCTGACCACAGCCCAAAATGACTCCCTATTTATACTTACGAGTAACACAAAAAGGAAGATTTGTGTATGAGATAGCTTCAGTTTACCAGAAATAGAACTACAGAAATAGAGTTATAACTGTATATAAACAATCTTTTTCTTCTGTGCTCCTCCAGTTTTTAAAAAATCATTTTAAAATCATACAGCTATTTTTAAATGATTTTTGCAGCTTAACTTGCCTAGCATATCAAAACAATGTAGTCATCAAGACTATAAGTTACTAAGATAGAGGAACAAGCACACTATGAAAGAATGGCAGATGGTATTATTGTCAAAATGGAAGCAGGCTGGTGGTCAAGTCTAATCATTCATTGAAAGCTACATCATGCCTGAACTTTCATACAGGAAGAGCACATGGCTTAAACCTGTTCAGTGAATTTGTTTTTCACCGGTAGAGTATTTGTAAAATAATCAGAATCCAGACATGCTCCCCAGCACTTGGGAAATCCACACACCTTTCAGGGGAACTAAATATATGCGTTTGCTACAACCAAACCTATTTCCAGTGAAGCTGTTGAATCTGATGAGATCTCATACAAGAATTATACTGATGTAGGTCAATCAGTTTTACTAAATTACTTCCAACTTACATTATTACAAATGAGATCAGGATGCCACTTAGTCTTCAGTGGAAGTAAAATCTAACCGATAAAGATGCATTTGCACTTCAGTATTCAGCAAAATGGAAGTGATGAATCACACTCTTGCCCTAAGAGTGGCACAAAGGAGCAATCAGCTTAGGCTGATGTTCTGGCACTAGTTAGGAACATACTCGTGACTCCCCATGTTCTAAGTTTCTCACTCCTTGAGATGAAGCTCCCATAGTTTGCAGAAGCATCAAATACAGTCACTGATGATATTCAGAGTGTCTTGCATCCAAAAAACTTCAGAGCACACAAAAATTGATTACAAATCATTTTACTAGTCACAAAGATAGAATTGATATTTGAGTTAAAACTTCGCTTTGAATTAACACCACACCGTACTTTGAGACTGGAATTGAAAAATGCCACATGAAATTATTTAGCTATTGTAAGAATTTGGTCAAAATATAATTATAAGACTAGGAAATTAGCTTGGTCCTCTAAACTTTACTAAAAGGTTCAGTGAGATCTATAATGCCTATAAATTGTTGAGCTATCAGATATATGTTACAGTTAAAGAAAGGTACTATACAAGGCAGCACAGAGAAACCCAAAGCACGTAGTTTTGTTGGGTCAGTACTTATTCCAGGAGAAGAATGCAATCTGCTTGCTAGCTACATCTGGTGTCACCCTAAATTCTACTTGAAGTTTCATTCAATTAGTAACTATGACTGACTCTGCTTATTTTGCAAGAGTTCAATTCCCAGTAATACAGCAAGCAGAGCAATTAAAAGCTGGAGTACTCTAAAGTGAAGAACCAAATTATAATGCTTACATAGCATTTTTAACTCTTCAAAGCATTGTGAAATGCAGGCTAATTAATCTTCAGAGCATCTATGAAGACAGCAAATAAGATCTTGTTCTTTATCCTCAGGTTCAACCAGACTAAATTTCAAGGATTTTGGAAACTTTGCTTGTAACAAAGCCATACTTACAGAGGTAAAGTCAAATGTATTTTCAAATAAAGCAAGGGTATCCAGTCAATTATGCGTTAGGAAATGAAAAACATGAGTAGGTGGCTGCCTAGCAGTATTGTTACATGTTAACATTCCTCTCTCTGTCCATAAATACCTCTGAGAGGAAATGTTAAATGGACCCTCACAGAAGAGTATATTCCTTCAACTCTGTAGTTTAAAAAAAAAAAGTTGGTGTGTTTTTTAAAAGAAAACTTAACTTCTACACCAGCTTGCACCTACTTTTTGTTTTTCTTTATATACTTAGTGCTCTAGTATACAACAAATATTCTCTTCTTAACAAACCAATACAGTTAAAAGTATTAGGTCTTTCAAAGGCAAAACAAACGTTAAACCATAGGGAGTCAAGAGTAAGGGGTAAAAGGTAAATCACAATTGTACTGCCAATTAATTTGCTGTTTCCTGTCAGCTGTGACTAAAGAATACAGGCCATCATTTCCAAGCTGGTGGAGCCAGATGGTGTGATGTGATACAGTTAATATTAATGGTTGCATGCTGCCTTCTCTTGACTAATCAAGAATGCTGCTTCATGCTGGTTTTGGGGAGAAGGGCGCAAGCCAAGGAGATCTGCCATTCTAAGGAAACATGAAGCAGGACTTTCTCTTTGTTCAGACAGGCTTTTGTTTTTATAGTTGGTACCCAAAGTTTTAGGCAGACCTTTTTCTTCAAATTTTTATTTGAGACAGTTGTCACAGTACTGGGAATATTTTCAAATACTGAAGTGGGCCAAAATCCCTCTTCAAAACACATTCAAATTTACATTTTTGATCTGAGGTTGTGGATCATTGCTCCAAGGGCATTTCTCCCCCAAGTGTGCTCTGAGATAGTATTTGAAAAGTCAAAGCAGCAATTCACAATAGTCATTTACTTTATTCCCTATTACAATATATCATTTTACAAAGAACATGGAAGAGTTTTTCATTGGGCTGAAAAACATGACAGTATGTTACATTCTTTGCCTGAGCCACAGGATACTTTTTTTACTCTCAATCCCATCAATATATGATTTCTCAAATCAGGAAGCATTTCCAAATTACCCAAATTTGGATATACTTTGGATGCACTAATGATTGCTACCACCTTAAAATTAACTGGGCCATATCCTGCAGTACTTGACATTCATTCAGGTAAAATGTTAATCAACTTAAATGGTGACTTCAAATCAATGATGACTTCAGGATTCCACATATTGTTGCTTTTCATTTTTAATAAGGATGGATTTTGAAAGTCTATGTAAGGTTCTCTCACAGGCAATTATGGAAACTTTTGATCCTAAATAATCCAGTTTTTAATTTTAATATGTTTCTAGAAAACATTTTGATCTTAATTTATAGCACTTTGTTGGTGATAGATGGGAATCCCATCTTCCCATGATAAGCAAAACTAATTTTCTAGTATCACTTGCCTCTATTTTAATTTGAGAGATCTAATTTCTATGGCATACGTTCTGATACTTGGTACGTTTTCTTCTTTAATAAACAGTAATTCAACTATTTGTCTTTGCAACATCTAAATATAAAATATTAAAAATCTAAATTTTTTTTCCTTTATAATATTTAGTAACGTGAAAACACTCCCAAACCTAGACTGGAAGAAAATATTTTCAGCTAAATTACATTATCAAATTTCATGCAATTTCTATTAATAATATCAACTAAAATCTGGTTTTGTTTTTCATACTGAAGTAGTACATCTGATCTTCTCAGGCACAAATGCTATTTTTAAATAAAAAACTGCTTCTATAAATATTTCAGCTTTAAACACCCATAATTCAGTTTCTCTTTTTTTATATCTAGAACTGCAGCAGGGCCTTGGAGAGGTTAAACAACTACAAAAAAGCCGAACATCCACATAATGACTGCTAGTAGCATTTCCCCATGTTCAAAGCAGACTGTCCATAATTCAGAGGACAAGACAAGGTCACTAATAAACATCAGTGAACTGTGTCTGCTTTTGCAAGTTCCACATAAAAATAGTGCATCCCTAGGAACACAAAACAGACATAATAGATTGGTTGAATTCACATCAGAACACACACAAACACAAGAAACTAATCATCTTTTGATTGCAACAGGCTCTGACTCAATTATTTTGCAACACTAGCAGCCCCATCCTTTGTATAGGGTTAAAAGAAAGGAAAAAAAGTTGTTTTGTAACTTTAAACAATTAGAACTAATGCCAGAGCCAAATTCAGCTCTTTGTAGACCGAAGTAAAAGACTGCATTTGGCCTGCTATGGTTTGCACATCTGGCAGAACTGGACCTGAAAAACTACAATGCACATCACAAATGCGTCACCAATTGAAATATCACCTCCCATCAGAAACCATACATGTAGCGGGGTGGGAACAAAGATGTTTTCCATCACCTTATTTCTTCTGAATGTTAGAAGTGATTCCAGGAGGGACTGAGGGTACCACTTACCTGCAGCTAGCTATGTCACAGAATATCTGACAAAGCAAAAAGCACTCCCCTAAGTAAACTACGTTCAGGTCTGAAAGGACAAAACACCCACCAAATGAACTGAGCCGTGAGTTTTAAGGTGGGGGGAAAACTACTGGGTAACCATGAACTCACTGTGTCAGCCTATGAAGGGCCAACACATGGGAGCTGGTAGGTACATAAAGGTGCTTCTGAATAATTTACTTTCATAACAACAAAACATTGAGGAAGACAGTGTGGTCATTCTTAATACCCAAGTGACAACAACTGTTAATCAGAGAAAGATCAATGACCTCTGAATTACTCAAGACCTTTGGTATTACAGATACTTTTTCAGTAGCTTACTAAACAAAGGAAAACTGTTCAAGTTCCAAAGGATAAGCCAGTGTATATCTTAAAATACACTATATTTGAATAAAAGATGTACCAGCTGTCCCTCTTCCCCCCCCCACAACTCCCCCTGTCCCCCCCCAAAAAAAAAGAAGAAGAAAAAAAAAGGGCAACATTTTGTTTCTTCAGTACTTGGCACTATTTAAGGTATCATAAAGCATTGAATCTTCTGCATACTTTCTTCTTCATTTTTCATTCTTATCCCTATTTCGCTTTCTGGGTTCAGATCACATTTAAAGTACCATAAAGAGAGAAAGACAATTTCTGCCTTAATATTGGTTTCAAGACATATCTTGATTTAGCCAAACTCCACCCTTTACTTCCCAGCCACCACATACAGTTAGTAAGGATGTTTGTACTGACATCTCCCTGTCTTTCCCCTCCATCTGTGAGGCACTGTGGAAGCTACCGTGTTCTCAGCTGGGGGGGGG
>VXBL01003111.1:560010-608636 GCA_013400195.1 Aramus guarauna
GGGGGGCGGGCAGGGAAGGCATGTGTGGGGTGTGTGGTGAATAGATTTCTAAGTGTAGGGTAATTTATTATTGAAACTTGCAGAATGGAAAGAAACACTTGACATCTTGCTAACTTCTGGTCCTGTCTCTGCCTAGGTACACCCCCAAGATTTTTAGCCTCTTGCAACACCATGAATTAAATTGATCTTTCTCTCTCCTCTATGCTCTGTGTTCTTCTCCCCAAAGATTCTGGTCTCCACATTTCACAGGGAAAGAGACAACCAGGGAGACACAGATACAAGAACGATACCTGATCATGGCATGCACGTGGCTTTCTATGACTAAGATGTGCAGTCTTCTTGCTAACCTCAGGAGGAAAAGATTTGGTTTGCTGTAAAAGTTTTATGGATCTTTGGAAGTAATGAAAGATCTAGGAGAACCCAATGCTGCAAACACTCTCAATCTTCAGGCAGATTTCCTCATGACAGGATGCAATGTGCATGGTGATTTCTTTGCATTGCTTTTCCCATCCATTCATCACTTCACCTCACTCTCTGAGACTAAATTGTGATTTATCTGTTTCATATAATTTGCTAGTATCACCCAGGCAATTTGGATAAACAGGGATGGGGAAAGCTACGTGCAAGTAAACCTGCCTTCTTCATATTAGAAAAATAATGATCAGAAAACAGATTTTTCAGGAAAATAACATATATCCTAAAAACCCCTGAAGAAGCCTGAGGATGATTTGGAAAAAATAGTGCCCTCATGGACCCTAATAACTCACTGACACCTCAGTGAGGCAAACTGCATCATTTATGCAATATTGGCAATATTTCTACTGGCAAACTTTCTGAATACTGGAAATATTTTTAATATATATATAATTATTTTTTCACTAGTAGAAAACTGTCCAGACAGATGATGCATTTGGTCTTGTGAGAGGTATTTCATTAATATGGGGAAATCCTTGGTTGTGAAGAGGTTAATAACTTCACCAAGCTACATGGGATGAAGAACTACTGAGTAGTACACAAGAAATAAAAGGTGGAAGTGTTTACAAATTAAGAATGATGCTGATCATTATAATAAGAATGAAAAGCAGAAGATAAACAGGAAGGACATGGTAAATTATTTAATCTCTAACCTCTTCACTCATATTGATCAATCGCAGCCTTTCCTCCCTCTATTTTTACTTAAAAATAAGATGAATACAGTATTTCTGCATCTCACTGAGCTGATATTTGTGAAGTAACTGAGATCTTGTAATGAAAGAACTGAAAATCCATATTAGTACACATGAACTCTAGAGTTACTAAATGGCACCTTGTAATTTGATTTTCATTTAAAAATAACCTTCTTTTATACAACAAAAGTACAAGGCAACACTACCACAAGACATTCTTTTCAGGTTTTTTGTAGTAAGGTTTTAGCTCTTTGGATTTAAATTTCTCAGGTTGCAGGTTGAATTTATTCTGCAAGTTTCTGGAAAAAAAAAAAAAGTCAGTCATTTGTAAGAGAAGGGTAAGAAATGCTTTTTCCTACAATATTAAAAAATTCATATACTAGAAATTCCCAATGAAAATGAGTAATAAATGCTTCAGAGCTAGGTCTTGCAATCTGACAAGCAAAATTGTCCAGATTTCAAGGCCTTCTGTCACGTACATGACTTGAATCTTGTCAAATTAAAGTTCCATAAAAGAATTGTGGCTTCCATATGCTCAGTATGGAAAAAGAACAAGCTATAGGGCCAAATCTATCCCAGCCCACAAGAGCCACTGACCTCAGAAGCCAGACTAGAATTCCATGCCTAGATCTCTAGCACTCCTCAGAGAGAATAGCTTCCACATCTTCTGCATGTTTAGCCTGTTTTCTCTCCAGCGCTGACGTAACAGTATGATCACCTACACTTGCTATCAGTTACTCCTGTTTTTCAAAATGGCAAAATAAGGGCTATGAATAAAAATGTTTCAGCTGTTTTAATAAACTGTGCAGTAATAACATATATATTTAAATTTGGGGGTGGGTGAAAGTGCATGTTTCAGGAGATGCCTAACAAGAAAATTATATCCAAAAGACCATGTGAAAGCAACAAGAATTAAACCTGGCTGTGTAACCTTGTAATTCTGTTTCCATGGAGTTATGTCTTATAATATTTAAGTTCTGTTCAAGTACTACTTTCTGACAGGACTACTGGAATACCTTACTTCTGTGATATTAATTGATCTTCTCTATCTATGGAACCAAAGGATGAGTAAAGATGTCATATTTAGAGTAAAATCTCTTTCCCCTAGGAAAAAAGGCACATCTCTACACTGAACTAAACTAGTGTTACTGTAGCTCCAGGTAGGAGTCATAGTCTTTGGTGATGGACAACTGGGCAAGAGCAGTCTGAACACAGTTATTTTTAAACTATGTTATGGCCATTTGGAGATAGCCATCTTGTCATTTTGTACTCCAGACCAAAAAATAACCCTTCTTCATAAGCAAGAACTTGTTGATGGTCCAATGAAAGTGACTAACAAAAATTAATTTTCCATCAAATATAGTGGGACAAAGAGTATTCTTGCATTTACAGCTCTAGTAGAATTTCTTGATGGGCAAGTTAATTAAAAGTTGAAAAAATTGGAAACTTGGTGTTTGGGAGACCGAACTCAACTTCCACAATCATCCTGCAGCTGCAGAGTATCAGCTGTTCTTCTCAGACACTGAATACCTCTACAAGCCTGGGCCTTCAATGACCTAACTATCAGTCTTATTTTTCAGTCATCTGCTGTTTTCCTTGTCTTTTGGTAGGACAAGGGAATATCCTACTTTTTTACAGTACCTTCATGAATATCCTGTCCTCAAAGAGGGGGAAAACCCCAAATATGGAATGCAGGAGATACTTCCAATCATGAATCTGTGCACATAGGTGATGTACAGTAAGAATACAGATAATGCTGCTCCCCTTTTATAACTTGTTGCACTTTCATGTTTTTAACATAACAAGGAGTATATATTTCAATTATAAGGTTAAATATCTTGAGATTTAATATTCAGAAAGTGTTACAGGATTGATAGGGCTGTGTTAAGTGTACACTGTGAAATTAATAAATTGTTTCTGAAGCTTTATATCCTTTCAAACACACAATTGCTTGCACTATATCATGTATTTCTAAGTTTATAACATGTATGTGTTTTCTAGTGTTCTAGACAGTCATAAACTTCAGGTTTTAAGTCATAATGACATTCCACCCCCATTTGCTTCCCTTTATTTTGTTTAAAATAAGTGAAGCAAGCTGATTATTTTCATAATTGATTCCTTTTTTCCCCTCATACAACACATGAAATACCTTAAAAATTAAATATTCACATAAGAACTTGAACGTGATTAGAAAACCCTTTTCTAACCTAGTTTGATAAAGGTTACTAACTGCTCTGAACAGATGTATATAATAAGATATTCAAATACATGTACAACCTTTCTTGGAATACTACGTGGAAATAAAAAAGTCTTAGTATTTGGTTACTTGGATCTCTCCTTTCTAATACTCATATCCTAACAGGATGCTGAGCCTGCATCCCAAAACGTCATCCTGATGGCTCCTTCTAGTCCACTTCCCTAGACTAACGGTCTCTGATACATGGCACAAAAATACATGCTGGCCTTCCTGTACTGGGCAACTCAAGAGTTGACTATGTACAGTAAAGTCAGTTCACTTCCACAGAACAGTGATACCTGATCTTATTAGCCTTTTTACTCTCCTGAGAATCTTTATGCAATGTTGCATTAGTAGCCTTTACTAAATTAGAAAACCAAAAGGGAAGATAAATCAATATGAATGTACGTTTGCTGATATTGATTTTTCCCCTCATAGTCAGCATGGGAATATTGTGGCTCCTATTAATATAAGGAGTGGGAGAGCTGTAAACGGTTCTGTCTGGATAATTACCCAGTAGTTTTGGAAACTTATTCAAACTTCTTTAGTCTAATTTTAAACTAGACATTTCAAGAAACCAAATCTTTTTCATGAATAATCATGTTAAGATGTTGATGACAATTTCTTGATGCAGATTATCAATGAGGTAACAAGGAGAGGCATTCAACCCATTACTCATGAAAAAGGATGAGGAGCTGGGCAATGTGAAGGTCAAGGCTGCAGTAAACATGATATTCTGCAGTTCAACATCCTGAAAAAAAGTGAGCAAGGGAAATACTTAAATTGCAACTCTGGAATTCATGATATATTTCAGCTTGTTTAGGAATGTGCTGTGTGAGATCCCACAGAAGACTGCCTTGCAGGGCAAAGTGGCCCAGTACAGGTGGTTGGTCTTCATGGGCCCCCTTTTCAGTGCACAGGAACAGGCCATTCTGATAGGCAGTAGTGAAGCACACATGGCAGAGAACTAGCATGGATGAACAGGGAACTCCCATCTGAGCTCAAACACTAAAAAGGAAGTATGCAGAATACAGACATGGCCCAAGAACACAGGGATGAGGTCAAGAAAGCCAAAGCTCAGAGGGACTTGCAAATAGTGAGAGATATGAAAGGCAAGAAGGGCTTCTGTAAGCACATTGGCAGTAGAAGAAAGGCAGAGAAGAATGTGGACCCATAGCTGTCTGTCAAGGAAACTAGTGACAAAGGACATGGGTAGGACTCAGGTACTCAATGCCTGTTTTGCCTTACATTTTATTTGGGGATTTTTCTTCCTAATAAGGTTTATCTTGAGGTCTTCCAGGCCTCTCAGCCCAGTGGCCGTCTGTGGGAGTCAAGCACTTAAGCCAGTTGGACATACACAGGTCCTTGGAATGACATGAGCTGTATCTGAAGGTGTGGAGAGAGGTGGCAAGTGTCACTACAAGGTCACTCTCTCATTTTTGAAAGGTCCTTACTATCAGGGGAGGTTTCTGATGACTGGAAAGACAAACAACACATCCACCTCCAAGAAAGATTCACTGCCCTACAGTTCCCTGGGTCCTCTAACTCCAATTCCTGGGAAGATTATGGAGTAAGTCATCCCAGAAGCCGTATTCAAGCACATGAAGGACAAAAAGGAACAGCCAGACTGGCTTTACCAAAGACAAACCATGCCAGACCCCAGACCAACCTGACTGCCTTCTATAGTGAAATGACTGGCTCTGTAGACAAGGGGAGAGTAACGTGTGTCACTTACCTTGACTTTAGCAAGGTCTTTGACAGTCTCCCATAATATTTTTGTAGCCAAATTGTAGAGATGTGGACGGGAGAAGGATGAATGTTTCCCCAGACTGACATGTTCAAAGGGTTGTGATCAGCAGGTAAAGTCCTACTAGTGGCCAACTACTAGCAGTATATGGCCCTCAGGTATTGAAATTGGGGCCAATACTGTGTAACATGTTTATTAACCATCACTATTATCAGAGGGACTGCACTCTCAGCTAGCTTGTGGATGATACTAAATTGGGGGAGAAGTCAATATGTTGGAAGGCAGAGCTGCCATCCCAAGGGACTCCAGTAGGCTGGAGAAACAGACTGACAGGCACCACACGAAGTTCAACAACGGTAAGTACAAAATCCTGCACCTGGGGTGGAATAATCTCATGCACCAGTAGAGGCTGGGAAGCAGCTTTACAGAAAAGGACCATGTGTCCTGATAGACAATAAACTGAACACAAGCAAGTAACATGCCCTGGCTATGAAGAAGGCCAACCACATCCTGGACCTAAATAGCTGGAGTGTTGTCAGCAGGTCACAGGGAACTCATTCTGTGAGACCGCACCTAGAGTATCCCATCCAGTTTTGAGTTACCCAGTACAAGTCACTGACATACTGGAAGAAGTCCAGAGCCTCTAAGAAAATTAGAAGGCTGAAGCACAGGTTGAGAGAACTGGGCATGTTAAACCTGAAGAAGAGATGACTAAGGTAGACCTCAACAGGAGGGTACAGAGAAGTCAGTGCCAGCCTCTTGTCAGAGGTACATAGTAAAAGGGTGAGAGGCAGCAGACAAGTCACAAAAGAGGAAATTCCAATTAGATATAAGGAAAATAATTTTCACCATGAGGGTGGTAAACCACTGGAACAGGTTGCCAGAAATGCTGTGGAATCTCCATTCATGTTGCTACTACTTTTGCTTTAAGTCAAAGATCTGTTCAGAGTCACTTATGGAAAAGGCAAGTTTGGGATCAACTGCTACAGTATCAGGAAAAATTAAGTACAGTAGTCTCATTCACAGAACAAAGATCATATTCCTCAGTACTGTAGGACACCTGAGAATCAAGGAAACTACAAACTTAACATGATTCTAATTCTCTCCTTGATAGCAAGATGGATTTGCCATGTGAAAGGAAAAACCCATAAGCCAAACCATCATATTCACTTACACTGAATGAAAATGGAGTCATCATTGATGGAGTTAATGCAGATAACCAAATACTAGAGAAAAATCAAGCTTCAGAAAAGCTTTACATCATTTCATTGCTTGAGATTTTTAGTGACAAGTAAAATGAGCCCCTCTGCCCTTTTAGGCCTGGAGGGTTTTTTGGTTTTTTTGTTTGTTTGTTTTTAGTTTTTTTGTTGTTGTGGTGGTTTTTTTTAGTTTTTTTGTTTGTTTGTTTGTTTGTTTTTTTTAAATACAAGACCACACATACATATACTACCAAAACCTCAGACAAAACAGCTTGGTTTATATAATTTTTGCAAACAGTGATGTCCAGGATAGAATGTTAAAAATAGTACCCCCTGCCTTTTCCTTCTTTATATCCTAAACCACATTTCAAACAGCAGTCTCTATTGACATAGATTTTATTCTAAAAGTAACCGTAACTGCTATTTATCAGTTGGAATTAATGATAATAAGACATTTGAAAATGTTAGACCACCATCTCTCTTGGAACTTTACAGAGGGTTTTATATCTTGTGGCAACTGCTGCCAAGTAGTAGGGAGAACAGAGATGCTTTCTGGCAGGCTTTATCCTTTCATAGATGCTTCCTCAATCATTACAACATTTCTCTTGATGGTCAACCAACTTCTCCTACAATTCTTAAGTCTACATCCCTTTCTTCCTCAAGCAGGCAGAGAAAACGCCTGTTGTTCTGTATCCCTCAGAAACCACTCAGAGACAAAGAGACAGAAAATGTACGTGATGCTGTATCTGGTTCCTAATTGCTCAGCGCTGCGTGAGGAGAAACTCTCCATACGTTCTGTTCCGTAACAGCAACCACTTCCAACTAGGTCATGTCACAAGCAGCAATTAAAGTGACCTAAAAAATGGTTGTGGCAGAAGGGCAGTTTCCAGTAATGACAGAACACTGTTTACCCATCCTTGTACTTAACATTTCATTCCATCAAAGCTTCTAAACACTCCTATTAGCTTACTTTCAATTATAAAGTCTACCTGAATTTTTCTGCCCCAAGATCTACACAACTCTGTCCTTTCCATTTCATTTTGTTCCTAGCAGGTGTCTCATTCTGGCAGCAAGGCTCCTCCAGTTTTGCCCCCATGCTACTCCTGCCTTCCACTCCACCATGGCAAGCCTTATCCTACCTGAGCTCTGCTTCCTGTACTCCATCCCATTCATCCCGGTTCTTCTATTCCCTCATCTCATCAGCTGTGACTGCATGTGCATCCTTCTTCCCCAGTCTGTATGCTCATGTATTATATGAACAAAATCCCAATACTACCACTAGTTCTCATCCCATCCTTATCTCTCCTTTATAATCCAGTCTACCAAGTTGTCTCATGCATTTTCTCTCCCTGCTTCCTCCTCCCCCCGTGCCTTTTCTTTTTAATTCAGAGATAAAGCCAAACATCCTCGCTCTTGCATCAGAAAGGGAAAAAAACATATTGATTAGAATAAGATCTAAAGGAGCTCTTTAAGATGTTGAACTCCTGTTTAAAAGAGTGCATCCTCAGCAAGTTTGCAAATGACACAAGCCAGGAGGAGTGGTTGATACACCAGAGTCATGCTGCATCCAGAGCAACCTCGACAGGCTGGAGAAGTGGGTCAACAGGAACTTCATGAAGTTCAACAAGGGAAGTGCAAAGTCCTGCACCAGGGAGGAACAACGCCATGTACCAGTATATGCTGGGGGCCACCCAGCTGGAAAGCAGCCTGGCAGAAAAGGACCTGGGGGTCCTGGTGGACACCAAGCTGAACATGAGCCAGTAATGTGCTCTCACTGCAAAGAAGGTGAATGGTATCCTGGGCTGCATTAGGCAAAGTATTGCCAGCAGGTCAAGGTAGGTGATCCTTCCCCTCTGCTCAGCACTGGTGAGGCCACTCCTGGAGTACTGGGTCCACTTCTGGACTCCTGAGTACAAGAGAGACATGGATGTACTGGAGAGAGTACAGCAAAGGGCCACAAAGATGAGAAAGGGTCTCAAACATCTCTCCTATGAGGAAAGGATGGGAGAGCTGGGACTTTTCATCCTGGAGAAGAGAAGGCTTACAAGGCCCTCTCTATATATAAAAATACTTGAGGGTAAGGTGCAAAGAAGGCAGAGCCAGACTCTTTTCAGTAGTGTCCAGTGACAGGACAAGAGGCAACAGGCACAAACTGAAACACAGCTAAAACACAGGAGGTTCCCACCGAACATCAGGAACCCCTTTTTTTTCCTGCAAGGGTGACCAAGCACGGGCACAGGCTGCCTGAAGAGGTTGTGGTATCTCCCTCATTGGGGTATTGGAGGTCCTGGGCAACTTGCTGTAGGTCGCCCTGGTTAACGGAGTTGGACAACATGACCTCCAGAGTTCCCTTCCAATCTCAATCATTCTGTTATGCTGAGAGCACCATGAAATACATTGTATTATCTGATCTGTTAAAAACTGAAGTCTCTCAGAAGCCATGTAGAACTGTTTCAGAAAGCTCCTTCCTTAAAGTTGAGTAGTAAGTCAAGATTTAATAACAGAAGCACCTAACAAAAGTGTCCTCAACCTGGTTTAGTTTTTACATGGTCTTGTTAGGTTTACTACTGCTTAAATGACACAGAAAGCAAGCTCATCTGAAGATTATAAGATTAATTTTGGATTATAATAAAATTAACAGATTTGGGCAAATCAGCAGGAAAAATAAAAGGAAGAAAGAAACCTTGGCCTGTTACTACTTGTGGAAGTTTTTCTTTGAAAAATCCATGTAGTTCATGTTTCTGTCAAGCAAGGTAATATGCCTGTAAATTTAACCTGACAGAAGACATAGCACAGCATCACCAGAAAATGACAAAATCAGATTGTAGGAGAGGGGGATTGCCAAACGCCTTCACAGCTCTCAGAATTCACCAAGGGAAACAAATTCACACAAGCGTAATAAACCCAGACTCAGACATCGACTGGAGGTTTGTGGTGCTAATACCTTTGGTTTCCACTTCAAAATCTCATTCAAAGTGCTTAAATCGTCTATCGGTTGCCTGCTGGAAGGTGTCTTTGCCCAAATCCATTGCTCCCCCCTAAAAAACAGGGCTAGGCTGCATTCATTGTTTCCAAGGGCAACACTCCAAATGCTATCAAATTTTATCTTCTGGTGCAGTTACACAGATCCAAGCTCCTTTTTCTACCCTTACCCACAAAACCTAGAGCAACACAAATAATAATCAAAATGAAGAAATGAAATAAAAATGAAGCAGTCTTCAATTTCACGAAGAAGCAAGTAATTGCATTTAAAGCATAGAGTTAATTATGGATCTTTTTTGTAACATGCTGCATAACAAAAGAAAAAAGTCAATTTTCAGTTTGAAAGGAAGTTTACTTCAAAACAAATATTTCATTGATATTTTCTAGCCAAATAAACCCAGCAATAAATAAAAGTGATCACCTAAAGCATTATACCAAATCTGAAAGACCATCCTATTATAAGCCAAGTGATTTCACATTAAAAGACACATACAGCAGCTTTTAAGGCTAACTTTAGCCACAGAAGATACATTTGTGAGAATCTTCACAAGCTCTTACCACCTGCAGAAGCAGATATGAAATAGCCATTAGCATCACAATAATTTCCCCATGGCAATTTTCATGAGTAGCTATCAAAAATATAAAGAGATGGGGGGAATATTAGAGGCAGAAACTCCACTTTACTGGCTTGGTTATTTTAACTTTAAAGATCCTTCTGTAAATCATCATTTATCTGTTGTAGCTCTGTAGAATTCAGTATTGCTACAACAGTCTAATTTCTTTTACTTATATTATGTCTAAAGCTATGAAATCCTTTATCAGTCTTTATTAAACACCAACATTCCTCATTAAAACAAGCAAACAAAATCCCACCAAAACCCAAGAACATACTTCAATCAGCTGAGGAGGCAACACTGCAGTTCTCTTCATAAAGTAACACCACAACAGCTACAGGTATAACCATTATTCAGAGCTTCTCCTTATTTCATCAATTAACTCAAAAAACCAAAATGAACAAAACCCCAACTAGCTGATTTGAATATACAGGACTCATTTTCATAAAAAGACACTTTGGCACCACAGGCACAACTCCCTGTGCACCCCATCCCAGCCCCCTGACCAGCCTCAACCCAAGTACTCCTCCAGCCTTGCTACCAGCTTCTTTACAGCAGCAACAGGAACAGAACTTTGTGATGACTCCATTTCCTGAATATTGGAAGAGCTCCTATGCCAGGTGAGGTGTAAAAATGAGGTCCTGACTTAATGTAATTATCTAATGGAACTCTTCATATTAGGAATTAATTAAACGAGGCTATCTTCTTTGTAACTAGTTGGAAAATAGCTCTTTTAGAGCTACAGGTGTTTGATTCTGCCAAATTAAATGGTGATTACCAGAAAGATGTGGTTGGAAAGGTATTATCTTAGGTAAGATATAATTACTATTATATCTAATTAACCTATGGGAAATAGCAGGAATGCCCTATCCTCATCAGCATTTTGGTGGTTCATCTAGCAAATCAAGTGTGTAAAGAATGACGCTGATAGTTCAAAACAGTTTATGGCAGTTTATCAGGATAGCAATAAGGTAATGGCTACCAACAATATCTTATTGATTATAAGCATATACACCCGTGGTAACAAAACTACTGAAGAACTCAAATGCTGGCCCAAAATGGTTGCCTTCTCATAATAAAATTCAGCATCAATTTTTTTTTTACTGTAATTAAACTAGTATGGGGATGAAAGTAAAGGAACTTGTAAGGTTAAACCTTATGAGGAACATTACTGAAGGAAGTTGGTGAATTTTGCTACGTTAAATAAAGAAGGCGAAAAAAGCCGACAAGTTCTGACAATATTTTTCTTTGTTATAGCCGAAAATCAACAGTGTATGTTTAGAACATTATCAGCATTAGGGACAGATTGGAGGATCTAATCTACAATTTTATTAAGTGACAGCATTGTACTTGCAATTGTATTGTGACAGAAGTCAGCAAAGTTTATGGATAAAGGTAACACCTTTTATTGTATCAACTAGAATAACTGGGAATAAATATTCCACGCACAAAAATCTTTTTTAGGTTTATCATTTTCTCATTTCTGCTCTACTGAAAGATAAGACACTGAAATCATATAGTCACTTAAAACACTGAAAATCTAACATTGATAAAAATTAGAATTTTAACTGATTAAATGTACACAAGAAAGATTTTTTTTTTCCTGTATGACACTATAATTCAATGCATTTATATTGGTACAGCCTCTCCCCTCCTCCTCCTGAAATAGTCTTTTCCTGGTATTATTCTTTTTTTTTCAGCTCAGATTATGCCCTCTGAAAAGTGATTAAAGCTAAATCAAACAGAATTTTTACTCCAGAAGAGTGAAAAAGAGTTTTTCACTCCATCTACATAGGAAGTTAGAAAGAAAAAATTGTAGTTCAATTAATGATAGTAGGGAACTTTTATTCAGTTCTCCTCCAGCTTGGCCACTGGCAGAAGCTGGGCCTATAAAAAAGGTAAAGCTCAGTATCTTGCAAACAAATGTATAGCAAAAGAAAAAGTATAGAGTTCCTTACTACCAGAATCACTTAGCAAAATGTAAGTCAAAGAAAGAAACAGTCTTTTGGTAGAAACCTAGGCTCTTACATGCAGAAAAAACCCCAACCTTCAACTGAAAAGTGTAGTAAATTATAGTTAATTATTTCATACACAGCACGTATAATATCAGAATTTCAAACCCAACAATGCCAAAAAATACTATCCCATTCTTGTGTGGACTAACATTTGCAGAAAATCTCAAAATGGTCTCATAAACTTCACCAGGGAGCAACATATTACAGATGCACACATGCATGCTAATAACTTAATGTGCTGGGATTTATTTGGGGGCAGAGAGGAGAGTTGTTTTGAATTGGAATGAAAGTAATCAGATATAGTTTTAGCACAGAGGGAGTTTTTTTTAATCACTGCACCAGATGAAACTATATAATCTGACCCTATACTTGTTAAGGAACTTTTAGCAAGTAATAAGTTACTAACAAAAAGACTAAAATTATTTTAACCATCAGGACTGGAGTTAAGAAGTGGTCCAACAGTACAATCAACAATTTCAACTTTTGAGCATGAGGAAAGCACTCTAAAGCTAGCTACTGAGAGCCTGCAATAAATGTGGGCTGAAAAGACCGTACATTTCTACAATGTCTGGGAAGGGGTGCAGCTAGCCTCCAGCACAAACCACAGTAGCATCAGTTCCCAAGTGGTGAGAGGTACCATACTACAGAGCTGTGAGCACATCCCCAGAAATACATGGCCAATGGGTAACCAAGCATTGTGGGATCATCCTGGCTCCACAAGAGCAACCCTCTGTTCCCCAGGAAGCTGGCATGCTGGAGAGCACAATTCAAAGATATTCAAGTGGCCTTGGATGGAATAAGATGAGATTATTAATAATGCCTCAGTACCCTTTGCACTAGCAGAGGCAGCAGTGGTGCCACCAATCAGAGGGAGAAGAAAATGATGGCAGACTTGGGGAAGGAATAAAAAGAAAAAGGCAACTACCATGCAATAACAACTCCAAAGGGCTGGAGATGAGGAAATAAAGGAAACGAGGTGCTCAATATTACATTTTCTCAAGTGATTCCTGCTGTTTATTAAAAAAAATTGCTGCTCAGAGAAAGGACCAAATAGGAGCAGGTAAGAAAGCAGTCAGCCAAGGCTGTGATCTCAGAGGCAGTATGAACACTTGGTTTTCAATCAGTTCATTTCCCCAGTCTGACTGGTTCACACTGTGGCCACATATGCACCTGTGCCAGCACAGTACTGAGGTGCCAGAATGGCAGGACTGAATGGCTGTGACCTTGGACAGGGGTTGCATACATCCAGCAGTGCCACCAAATATAGTCACATAAAATTATATCCTCAGTGTTGATAATTTGCTGCAGGAGGCACGGCTTAGTCTTTACAAGTGCCATAGATTCCTGAATGTGAAGCAAAGACTTAATATCTATATGAACAATCCTTGTGAAAAGGTTTGGCCCACCCATCTTAATGTTTATCATTAATGGAGACCTTAAGAATGTCATGCTGTGTGGATTTTGCCTTAAGTCAGTCTGGATATTACCTACACAAAATCCCTTTCATACCATGTCAAAAGCATAGGTGTGGTTTTTTTAACAGAATAGTATCCAGGTGGGTGGAAGACAAAGATGTGACATTCTAATTATATACTTCATGAAATTATGACATTTTGAAAGCTAGAAAATTACTTTGTTTCATAAACAAATTACAGCAAAATGATTCTAACTCTATTCGATAGTTGTTATTATGGACTACTGGATTATTGACTGTAAGCAAATAACTGCAGTTTAAATAATCAACTTTTTTAAGCTGTGACACCTTTGCTAAAACATCCTTAACTTTTTAGATGCAGTGAGAATTCACAGTGTTCCTCTTCTTAACAAGATCTTGTTTCATTGGAAAATTTTCAGTCTACTATCAAGTAATCCTATAAAGCAGGGCAGAACTAATGGCTTTATTAAGTACCTTTACTTCAGGCTAAATGGAAGGAGCAATTATGTCCCACTTATATAGCAAAACAGCTGGAACCAGCAGAAGCTACCTCACAGTGCAACAGAAAATATTAAAAGGTCTGATCAGAAGCCTGACAGGTTTGATGACTCAAAACACAGCACTAGGGAACTGTCTGTCCAGCTATGTTAGAAAGGGATGCAGTAGTCCAGGAGGGAGGTAGTTCTGAATAAGCATCCACGAACAGGGAACTGAAAACAGGCAGGCAAAATTTTTGACAGGCTTACTTTAAGATATTTAACCTCACAGCTGGGTTTTCTTCCATGAGCTCAAGGGAACAGGACAGTCTTCCTATGGCAAGGGAAGGGCACAGGAGACACACCTGAGCTGATCGGTCTGTCTCTCTAACATAACAAATGTAGAAGGCTTCAAGTATTGGTTACTACTTGGCCTGAGAAAAGGGTCAACAACGGAAACCAGGTAAGTTGTAAAAGTTGAAAGATACCCTATTTCTGCTTCAAACTTTTTTTTTTTTTTTTGAAAAAAACCCCTGTTGGAACAGGGCTGCAATACATCTTCTAAATTTTTTATATTGCTTTCTGCTACCCTGTAACAGTTATGAGTAGCTATTTACAATTCAAATGAATAGCCTTTGAAATAGAGTTTCTATAACACATTCTTCCTTATGGAACTTTGCAATACCCCCCTCACCACCACTACAAAAACCAAACAAACAAACAAACAAAAAACCAAAACCAAAACCAAACAAAACAAAAAAAACAGGGCATCTTTTTTGTAAGTATTATTGTTGGAGGGAGCAAAGGCATCTGGAAAGGGACTCCAAGAGTTTGACACTTCTATGCCTTGTTGACAAGTTGGGACTTTTTGTAAGCCGAATTGCCAAAGAATTGGAGATAAGATGGTAATGAGAAACTCCAGCACGAGGAGGAATGTGTTTAGGTGTGCCTGGAAACTGGGAATTGAGGACTATCTAATCAGCAAAAAGAAATGATTGTGCATCTGTTCACGATTCCAGCGACAAGACTTATCTTTCCTACTTACTACTTTGTCTTTTTTTTTTTGACATTCTGCTCCAGTCATTTCCAGACCAAGGACAGCAGTTTCCCTTGGCCACCATGAGGCCATATATCTTCCTTGCTTTTACAGGATGTTTAAGACAGCCAGAGCTTTGCAATGGAACTGCTTAGAGCTATTTTCCTACCACAAGGATACCAAAAACACTCTAAAACTTCTAAACTCTAAAGCTGTGTGTCATTACGGCATCCAACTGACAGAAGGTTGCTTTAGAGAAAGAGGAACTAAGAGTGAGACAGCATAGAGGTTTCCTCTCACACTATGTGCTCACAGAGCAAGCGATAGCTCCTTATTCTTAGTAATTCAATTTTAGTGGCCTTCTGGGCTACAACAAAACCTATATATTCTCTCCTAAGTTCCAAAGAACAGCCTCTCTTTCTGTCCTTTCTGAGAGCATGCCTGTTCCTGACTCCACTTAAGAGACTCAGTGTCCCTACATTTAATACTATGAATTCCCAGCTTGCTGACTCTCAGTTCTCCTCTCCGCACTTCACACTATGGAAGCTTTTTCATCTGGGCTTCCCCATTTGCTCTCAGAGTAGATGCTACTGCTCGCTCTATCTCACAGGCTCCATCTGGCCTAGAGTGAAAAGGAGGGAAAAAACCAAAATGGCAGTCTTCATCCCCTATGTCTAGCTACTGCCCTTTTAAAAATGTTGTGTCGGGGATATTGCAAACCAGTAAGATGGCATCTATTACCTTTGCCTTTAGTTCTTCCAGGGTATCCCATTCTCTTGAAGTAAATATATCATCCTACTGCTTCTGTATACAGAAGGTGGTAACTCCTTCCAAAATTGTTATCTCGGTCTGATGTGATGAAAAAAAATTTGCTCTCGTAGGGGTTAAGCAAATCTTGTAAATGTAAGTACGTATTGAGTTTATCTGTGTGCCACATAAAGCTCATGTATTTTCTGTAAACTGTTGACATCAATAGATTAATAATAAATATGCATGTCTGACAGGAAAATATGGTAACTAAATTCATGGTCTTGTCCATCTGTTCCTCTGCTGTTTCTATGTCTCCATATCATAGTATACTTGTTTACGTTTCAGCTGCTTGTCACATGTGTGTGTATATATATATATATACATGAGGGTTGTACGATGGCTTAGTTTGCACTCGTGTTCTTTTTCCCTTAAGTTCCGTGCAGAAGCCTATGCGTGTATGATAGCAAATACAGACTGTAGATTCACCGATCTGAACCAACAACCTCTCTTCCTGTTTGAGTCTAATGCGTGCATTGCCTTGATGCACGTGTGAGCGCACAGGAAACACACACGTCCTCACAGACACGTTTACAGATCCAGACGCTAATTTTGCGCAGTCTCACACGTACGTTCTCTCCGCGGGCACACCAGTGTGCCCCAGTGCTCCCGTGCATATGTAAGGCCGAGCCTACGTGGTTCCAGCTCCACTTTGGCAGGTGGCTCCCTGCTCTCCTGAGGTTCTGCACCTTGTGCTGCACGCCACGCCTGCTCCCACTAAAGCTAATGGGCAGGCGGCGAGGGCACAGGACTCCTTGCTCGGCTCGGCCTGCGTGCCCGGCCGAGTTTTGCCGCTTCTCTCAGGCCTGCGGCCGCGGGAACCACGTTGCTCCTCGGGCGCGCAGCTGCCACTCTGGAAAGGAAGCCAGCCAGTGACTTCCCCAGGGGCAGGGAGAGGCCTGAAAACGAAGGGTGCCAGCACCCAGCGCAAACCAGCCAGCACAGGCGGCTCTCTGCCGGAGGAGGCGCTGCCAAGCCGCTGGCCCTCCTCGACTCCCCGCAGGCGGGGCGGGCCCCGCCAGGCCACCCCTCAGCTTGCTCCGTCGCCAACGGCAACAATCATGAGCCGGCGGCGCTCGGCGCTCGATTACGGCGGCTGGACTCCGACTCCCCCGCCCGCTCTCGCTCCTACTGGGCGGGCGGGGGTGGGAGCCACCACCCTTCCTCTCGGCTTTGGATTAGTTGCGTCTACTAGGAACCCTGTGTTGTTGTCGGAGGCAAAATGGCGGCGGCGGTGGCCGGGGCCGCCCTGCTGGGCAAGGGGCTGGACATCAGCCTGGCGGCGCTGCAGCAGCACGACCCCTACATCAGCAGCATCGTGGACGTGGCCAGCCAGGTGGCGCTCTACACCTTCGGGCACCGCGCCAACGAGTGGGTACGTGAGGCAGCCCCTCCCCGCGCCCTCCACCGGGAGAGGCGGGGCGGGGCGAGAAGCGGANTGAGGCCCCGCCCCTCCCCGCCCCTGTGTGCGGGGGTGCAGGGGGAAGGGGCGGGCGCTGCCGTGGCTGAGGTGTGAGGGCGGTGGCGAGGGCTGCGCCGGGGGGGCTGCTCCGGCTCTTGGCCCGGCCGGGTGAGCTGGGGTGCTCCCTGCCTTCAGTGAGCTGTGTGAGGGGTTGCACCTGGCTCAGCCTCTCTGGGGAGTGTGAGAAGCCCTGTGGTGCCTGGGGAGTGGGTTTCGAATAGGCGTGCGGGGCTCTAGACGTTCTACCTTGCAGAGCTAGGCTGTAGAAGACGGGTTTAAACCAGGGCGTGGGCCTCTGGAGCAATTCTGCTATCTGAACATCTATAACAGAACCAAAGCATGGACAAAAGTCTGTTGGAGCTACAAATCCTAAAAAGGCTGTTTAAGATTTAAAAAAATAATAAATTTGGGTAATCTTTTGGTAATTCAACCTTCTGGCTGTTTGCAGGTGGTTCTTGGCCTGCTGTAATGGTGGGGCTTAGGCCCTGTGTTTGAGGAACCTGTGCAATCTGCTTTTGTGTGGTTTCCCCTTACCCGTCCTCAGCGTCGCCCCTGAGGGCAGCTGCCTTTGGGAAAACCCTCTCCCCGAATGTGGCCTCTGTGGGCCGTAGCAGAGAGTTAATCCAGCACAGCGTTTAGTCTCGTGGTGTCGAGCCTTTAGCCTTTTCGTGTCTTGTCATAAGACAGGTCAGCTGCACGGTGACCTGTGCTAGCTGGAGCCTCTCGCCACCAGGCGATGAAGTTGGGTTTAGTTATTTTTTTCATGGCTTAGGTGAGAGAGGTGTAACTGATGGTATGAGATAAAAGGGGGCTCACTGATGGCTGGCAAAATGCTGCCCTGATTTCAACTTTGTTAACTTTCCTTTTCTTCAGGAGAAAACTGACGTGGAGGGAACACTGTTTGTTTACACAAGGTGAGGACGTAATGCTTTAATGTTTGCAGGTGAAACCTGTGGATTTGGAAAAGCTAGCTGGGATGGAGCGTGGCTGAATGAAGTAAAATGCTCCTTGTTCAAGGGTGAAAAAGAACTACAATAAACAGAGGCAAATGCAGGGAAAAAAAAACACTGGAAGGAGCCCTCACCATGTATTTGGATAAGACTTCCAAATGTGATTTAAATCTCAATATGGGTAAACCATAGAAATCTGTTAATGTTGTTTTAAATAGGATGTAGCATTTGCAGTTTAAAAGGTGTCTGAACAAAAAATGAATAATGGAATAAATTATGATATTCCTTAAAGTAAGGGAATGGTAGAACTTATGAAGTACTATGTTCCCTATATAGGGAACGTTCATACTACTTGTGTCTGATTATTCATTTTTCACACATATTTCATGCAACACTTTGGATTGTTTTACTGCTTTTTAGCAGCAGCTCTGGTTGTAGCTTTTCAAAGCAGTGGTTGCGTCATTTAGTCTAGTGTGTACCTTAGATCTGCCGTGAAGCCTGCCCTATGTTTGGGTTTCCAAGTTAGTGCCCCAGCATTTCCCTGTGACTATTGTTAAAATCAGAAAGTAGTACAGTAAGCAGATCTTGCAATAGCTGCTGGGATGGGACACCAAAGCAGAAACTTTCTTCTTCAACATTTATGTTGATGAAGATCTGGTGGGAGAACTGAGAAAGAAAGAGATTGTTTTCAGAAGGTGAGAGATGTACATGTGAAGTGACTAGGAGGCCCAAGAGATTCTGAGCTTTGTGTGAAGTGGGAGCATTTGTTTTAATCTTTTGAGCTCTTTTGTATCAGTCAGTAATTTTTCTAAGCTACTTTCAGGTAAGTGGAGATAAGAGGCTGTTGTAATTGCCACCACAAGAGGAAAGAACCGGCCCTTAGTTGTGCTACCAGTAGGTGGAGGTGGCTAGTTGTGTACAGCAAAACAGAAGTAGTATTTCTCTGGAATGTTGGTTTTAAAACTCCAGAACTGGCAACATGTAACCTGGCACTTCTGGCATCTGTGATCCTTCACTCTTCTTGTTGGCTGAGGAAGTTTCCATTTACAGCAGAGATTGCTAGCCTGGCTGCCCTATATGCAACAACAGTATAGAACAGGTAGTGAGCTGTGAGTAACATCATACATTGCCCTCCCCATCAGTTCTAACTTCTAATTTTCTGTGGCTTTGAAAAAAGTCATAAAGTCTCGTGGAAAAAACATTGCCAACAGACCATAGGTTGGAGACTGTTGGTGGTGCCTTTGTTACTTTACATTGCCACAACAGTAATGAGAAGCAATGTGACCATTTTACTTAGGTGAGAAGTCAGCTCATCTCATCTTTGCAGATTCTGAGGAATGGTCAAAAAATCAGAATTCCAACTGGGTTAACACCCAGTTGGATTTGGTTTTTGTTTAAATGAAGTACTTACTTGCAAACAAGGATTCTTGTTAAGGGTTCAACTTTTGTTTAATTTCCTGTTACAGGATTCCAGTCCTGTAATGGAGGTGCCTGTGCTTTGGATTTCATCGAGAAATCCACCCACCAGCAATTACCAGAGATGGCACTTCCCAAATGTTTAGCCATCATCTTTTCCTTTGTTGTCACACTTGGTTTGAAAGTAATATCTCCTGTCAGGATAGTGACAGGTTTAACAGCTCACAATAATAAAAATTATCTAAGTGACTTGAAGTATAACCCCAATGCATGAGCATAATCGTTTAGTCATAGAATCATAGAACAGTTTGAGTTGGAAGGGATCATCTAGTCTAACCCCCCCTGTCACGGGCAGGGACATCTTTCACTACATCAGGTTGCTCAAAGCCCCATCCAGCCTGATCTTGAACACTTCCAATGATGGGGCATCCACAGCTGCTCTGAGCAACCTGTTCCAGTGTCTCACCACCCTCACTTTTCTTCTTACGCTTTAGATGGTATGGAAAATACGATCTGGGATAACTGTTACTATCTGCAATTGTTAACCTGAGCGTTAAAAGACATACTTGCTCTGGCCCATGACTGAATTGTTCTAATTGCTGTTTTCTACTCCAGCGAGGAAACTGTAGGGTAGATGGTGGTGGTTGGATAACGTGATACTGGTGATCTGGGACAAAGTGGTGTTTTATAACATCTTGCCTGTTCAGAAGTTATCGGCCTTATAATTTGAAGTGAAAACTGGACATGCAGATAAGACTATGCTGTGACTAAATCATTGAACCTCAAATGGTAGTATCACAGGTGTGGTGCGCTCTCTGTAGCTATTGTGAGACCAATGGTGCTTCTGTTATTTCTCATGCATAGAGTTTTGACATAAGTAAAAGGATTGCGCTATACACTGCAAGAGTCAATTGTTATTTCCTTGGCAACAAAATTAGATTTTTGTAGTATCTCTTAGAAATAAATAATAATAATAAAAAACCCCCACCAAAAATCCCACAACAATTTTGGAGAACTATATAACAAAGAAGTTCTAGTAATTTCTTTTTTCCTTGACTTGATGTGACTTCTACTTGATAATTTTCAGATCGGCTTCTCCAAGGCATGGTTTCACAATTATGAACAGACTGAGCATGGACAATCGAACAGAACCTATTACTAAAGACCTCGATTTCCAACTGCAGGACCCTTTTCTGCTGTACAGGAATGCCAGACGTAAGTATGTGATATGTTGAGTTAAATACTGAAGAAGTCAGCTCCTCTTCCAAATCTGTTCTTGGTTAAGGCAGTTCAAATGATTACATTGCAGCTTTCAAGGGCTGAAACTAGCTGATTAACAGTTACAACTGAAGGAATGTATTTTGCTTTTTGATGTGCTGAAAGAGCATTCAGTGCTTCCTAAAATGCCACTCTTCTAAAAAAAGTATTAGAATATGCTTAACAGTACTCTCTTTGTTTAACTGATAAATAGGAGACACTTATGTTTGTGTGCATGTGATGGACGTAGACAGACTCGCAGAGATATTGTGTGTGTTCTGAATATACCCTGCTTAGTGTTGGGAAGTCTCACCCTAAAGCAGATCTACTGAGGGTTGGAGTAGTATTTGTAGTCTTGGTTTTCTGCATAAAAATAGACAAATACAGCCAATTCAAACCCTGTCTTCTGCTCCAGCTCCAAAATACTGTCCTTAGAGCAAGTTGGAAGGTGGGTTACTTCTCAACTGCTAGGAGTAACTCTTGACAACATAGTGTTAAGCCTAATTTAAACCTTGATGAAAGACGAAGTCACGCTTTGGGCTCTGTGTTTATCTTGCATGATTATCTTTATACAAGAATTAGCAACTGTTAGACAAACTCAGAAGTGAGTGGAAGAGACATGGGAAAGCTGTACTTTTACATGCAAATATACATACTGACTGTTACAATGTGCAATTATATGAGAATGAGCAGTTATAAATATACAGTTTATATCTGTACTTGGAAGCAGAGCTGTAGTGTGATCTATACTTTGTGCTTGATGTGTAAAAGCAGATTACAAAAATGTTTTATGTAAGCTGTGATGCAGAAGTGTTCCCTCTGGATGAAGTAAAAGCAGAGGAAATTTGTGGCATGCAAAGCAGCCCAGTTTGTGATGATCTGCTAGACCTTTTTCCTTCATAAACTAATTTGGAGTTAGAAAGTATATCAAGAGGGAATCCTGTTGTTCACATACACTATGTGGTAGAAACAATAGAGAAATAACATTTTAAATAACCTAAATGAAACTTTTATTTTTGAGAGTATTTGATAGGCTGACAAAGAATTGAAATTCAGAAATTGAAATGCAGAGAAATCCAGGCTAACCTAGTCTAGACTAGATATTAGGATTTAAAGGGCCATGAGACCTGTTTATCCCATCTGATTCTGAAGAGTCTGTCCTATGTATATGTAATCCTCTTAATCTTATTTTGAAATTCCATTAGGAGTTTATGTATGTATATACCAATATCTACCTTTTGAAATCTGATTATTAAATTTTTGTGTTTTTTGGAGACAATTGGTATAAAGAGTAATTAGTCATAACTCTATGCTGACATGAACTAAGACAGTCTTTAGTCTGATTACTACATGTAAACTGTGATTTGTTTGGTGTTTTAATTGGGAGTTTTAGGGAATGTGAGCTATTTGTTCACTAAGAGATGTCAGAATTTTAGATTTCCAGGATCTCAAATGTAAGTACCAACATGTGCTTCTGAGCAGGGGGACTATGTTAAAATAACGTGTCCGAGCTTTTTGGCTAATTGTGCAACAGCAAGATGCCGAAGGCCTCTTTTCTGGGTTCTTCTGTCTAGGCAATGGTTCTTTTAGGGTAGTTACTACTGAACTGTGTTTGCACAGCATCAGGGCTTTCTCTGTTTCTCACGCTGCCCTGCCAGTGAGCAGACTGGAAGTGCACAAGAATTTAGGAAGGGATGCAGCTGGGACAGCTGACCCCAGCTGACTAAAGGGATACCCCAGACCATATGATGTTGTGCTCAGCAGCAAAAGCTGGTGGAAGAAGGAGGAAGGGGCTATGTTTGGAGTTATGGCACTTGTCTTCCCGAGTAACCATGACACATGATGGAGCCTTGCTTTCCTGGCAGTGGCTAAATATCTGCCTGCTGATGGAAAACAGTAAATGAATTCCTTATTTTACTTTGCTTGCACACATGCCTTTACCTATTAAACTGTCTTTACCCTCAACCCACGAGTTTTCTTACTTTTGCCCTTCTGATTCTCTCCCCATCCCACTGAGCGGAGGGAGCGAGCAGCTGTGTGGTGCTGAGCTGCCTGCTGAGGTTAACCCACAGCACTTACACTAACAGTTTGCAAGTGGCAACATGAGAGTAAATCCACCTTACTTTCAGTTTAGGATCTCTCAGCCACAAGACTTGATAGCTTCTTGACCTCGTGGCACTCTACTGTATCATACCCTTGAGTGCAACCATGAAAAAAGAAAGAAGATCATCCCCAGCCAGCATACTCCCAGTTTTCTAAGGTCATATTCAGCTTGGGTCTGTGTGTCTGATTTTTACCATGGTTACCCGTTCAATCTAACCATGGGTAAATCCACATCTGTTATTTAATTTGAGAATTTTGTTGGCTGAGACAAAATAAATGTTTGCTTTGCTAAAAAAATCCACTAGTTCTGGATTTCAGTTAGTATCAGATGTGTTCCAGGTATAGGGATATGTTACCCCTAGTTAGTTATCTTCCTAAAATACTTAAAAAGGCTTAATCATTAGTTCTTCAAGAAAATTGAAAGTCTTAGTACTTCAAAGGAAAAACTGTTGTTTTCTCAGATTTTCATGGAAACACATATGTTTCTAGAGCAAACTAGTATTACAGACCCACAGAAGAAAAGTTATTTACCAATTCATTTGACTTTTCCAGGTTTTCTTTAGGTCCCTACAGATTGTTCACATGCTGATTTCTCCACTGAGATGCAGATACCTCTAGTTTTTTCTTCCTTACTATGTATTTCAAAGCCTTTCCTACATAAAATAAAGGAACCTCCTCAGCATTAAATACCTGTTTTCATTGAGCCTCATCCAAACACAATTCTGAATATCCATCTTGAATTTTCTATATGAATATTTTCATATTCAATAAGGCCTCTTCCTTATTAAATAGATTTTTAATCCAAAAAAATAGATTATTAATCCAAAACTTTTCTTTTTAGGCCCTAACCTTATAATACTATTTTTATCTCCTGCTTCCAAATACTAACAAGGAATACTCAGTAATAGCTGTTTACTTGGCAAAACAATGGACAGTTTGGCAGTAATACTTAATAGGATCTGGAAGCAAGTTATCTTTTTCTAACCTTTTGTTTGACTTGGTTACTTCTTACTCTATTTTTCATATATAACTTCTTATATTACAAAACTAGCAGAGTTTCCTGTTTTTCTAATAGGTATAGTTGCTTTCCCGAGTAACAGGACTTACATTTGGGTTTTGTGACAATGTCAATTTCAGAAAAATACAAAAGCAAGTATGTGGAGGAATAAAGAAGTCCTGCTTGTTGTTTTGTTTCTTCCAATATTCTGAATATTTGTTGAAACTAACTTCATTTCAGTACAGCAGAGTATCTATGGCTGGTTGTATCACACAGTCTAAAATAAATGCTTTTGGCAGCAAAAGGTGATACTTGTGTACTGGACAAGCCTGCCAACATTTTGTCATGGTATTGCTATCACTTTATAAAGATTGCTTTGCATCCAATATATGATTACAATAGAAAAAGCTTTCCAAAATTATACACAATAAATGTAAGTTTTATGAATAATTAAAAAAAGAAAAGGAATATTTTGATCTTTTTACTTTATTGGTTTTCATATTTCTTCTATTGTTCCATATGATCTTGGTCATCTAAATTTGAAATACTGTCTAAACACTGTGTTGCAAGCACCTACAGTCTAATCCCAGGACTTTTCAGGCTGGATTTGGGATCCATGCCAGTTAATGTTTGCACTGATCCACTATTTCACAGAAAAGTTTAGTTTGGGAAATCTGTTAGGCTAGAGCTAGAGTTATTCATTTCAAAGCCAGGAGGGAAGCTCAAATTACATTTTTGAATGCCAGCAGAAATCCTTGTCCACCAAGAAACAGAAGGTTTATGTATCAATTAATGTGACCTTTAAACTTGTGTAGTTCACTGCAATTTTAGACGCTTTCTTTCTGAGAGCAATACGGTAGTGCTGTTTTTTTAGATCATCTAATGATTTGAAAGGTTTTAAAAAAACTTCCTGGGTTCTATATTTGAGTAATATTAACTACATAATTACTAATTTTTTTCCTTAATCTTTGGTGATTTTTATTGTGAAAACCAATGTTTAGAGCTTGTTGCTTTAGACTTGATGCTGATTAATATGAGAGAGTTCAGAAAAAATGCATAACTGTAAATTATTGGTTAAAATAACTTCATTTTCTCTATCACTGATCAGCTATATAATAGTTTACTTTCAACTATTCCCAACTGTATATTGTACCAGGTATATATGGGTGTATGCAGTGTCAGTGAATTTTTTGTTGACTGATTTATCATTTCATCACTGAATACTGTTTTTCATGTTTACAGGACACAGAGAATTTGGTGATTATTAAGTTGAATATCTTAGAACTAGCTTTCACCTTGAGCATTTCAGTTGTCAGCAAAAAAAAAATCCAAGATCCTACCTTAGAGTAGTTAGTATGCTAATTATGACGATGATATGATGCAGGTTAATGGGGTGCTTCTGTGCCATAGCAAGTGGAGAAAGAAACTGTATGACAGATCAACAAATATTCTATACCTATTTGGGCATAGAAGTTACTTTTAATTTCTGTGCTGCATTTGTAGCGAGGCCTTTGATCATGTCATCTCCTAGGTTTGAAACTGAGTGAAGCTTCCTAGTCAAATGTGGCATGTTTTACAGAATTTGAGCTTTTGCAGGGGTTCAGGAAGTGGTACAAAAGCAGACCAGACATGCCTGGTCTTGGTAAAACTGTCTACACACATGTGATATGTACATAGGCTCATACTGGTTTCAGTTGTCCAGTTTAACCTGCCACTACGTGTCTATCTGAACCCTGAAAATTTAGTAATACTTCCCAGATTCCCACACTGCAAAGATGTGCAGTAGACGAGATGGGATGGGAGGCAGAGGCAAGTTTGCCAGCAGTCCAAAGAAATAGCATAAATTTTGGGTTTTGTTTGGGGGTGGGGTGTGCCCCTGAAGGTCATAATTATTTACATATGGAAATTTTTCCAAATATATGCTTGGGGACAAGTGATTATAAAGTGTTTAGGAAAATATAATGATGTATATTTTTCTCAAACTATTATTTTTTGTTCTTAAACTCTACAACATCCTAGAGCCCTCTCAAATAGAACAATTCATCTTGGAGACTGATTGTGTGGCTCATTTTGGTTCACCCTTTTAAGTCAGTACATCCTGTTTAAAAAAAATACTTAAATGGATAACAAGTGCCCCACTTCTGTAAGCATTTCTGAAGACCCATTGACCCTGCAAGTAGCATTTCTCTTGTAAATAGCATCTTGCTTTGAAGACTATTAGAAGGTTACTTCTGAAGGGAAATCAGGAGACAACAGTAATAGAATTCGAGTGACATGTAAAATTAATATGGCATAAACCCCAGTCTTTTTTGGATACTATCGTGTCTTTTTTACCCTGAAATATGTTCTTAGTCTACACTACACTATATAGTCTATAATTCAATATTTTTAAATCTCTTATTTCTTCTGAAATGTGTGTTTATTTGAGAATGAAACCAGCATTTGGTGTTTAAATTTACTTTGTGTATATATTTAGATTCAGCCTCCTGCATATTGACCATAAACAGCTACTTAATTGTTTCCATTGAGACAGGCAAAATAGATATTACAAGCTTTGTTTTTATAAAGTAATACCAGTTTTTGTTTGGTTTTTGGTTTCAGTAAAAACATCAGTTTAAAGTGGAGAGCCTTATTTATCAGCCTCCTACCTGCCGACGCAGAGTGTCTGATCCAATAGCCAAAAGAAAACAACCAAACCACCACCAAGATGAGCACAGTAAATTGAAATGTGTATTCAATTGATTATTCTCCAAATGCTCATTGGCCTTTTTTAAATTTTGAAACAAATACCTTTAAATGTTTTTAACTTCATTTAATTTGTATTCTTTTTCTCACAATTGAGTGATCTGCTGATTCAGAAATGTTACATGGCTTTCTGTTACTGCATCATTAAGCAAAACACAAGTTTTTGTCTCAGCTGAATAACTTAAAAACATTTTTTTGAGATTACGTTTGATTGCAAAATTACTCTTCTGGCCTGCTCGAATCTGCATGTTTTATGGAAGAAAATATTTCTGTAGTTTAAAACTCTCTGAAAAATATTTGTCAATTTGGAACAAAAGTGTTCGAAAAGTGAAAGCTCAAACTGTAGAAATTCAAAGTAACTTTAGCAGCATGGTCTTGCCCTTGTTAGAAGAATGTTCTTCTCAGCCTGTTTGCTAAACAGATTTGGCTAAAGCTTTGCTTTTTTTTTTTTTTTTTTTGCCTGCCTGGACCAACCACTGCCATTTGTTTAGAATACAAATGCTTGTGGTTTACCTGAGGTTCTGTCCTTGGGAGACATTTTTGTCTCAGAGAAATAAACAAATTGCTCCTCCTTCTTCCCATTCCATCTTCTTTCCTTTGATCAGCATCATAAAAATTCATCATGCATCCAGCAAGACAGAAAGAGCAGCAGAGGTCACAATTGTCTTCAACGGATGTTATTGACCTTAAAGCAAAACCTCAGTTTTGCCAAGAGCATTGGAATGCTAACACTGTTAAGCATAAATATTATTTGCCTTTTTTAAATTCAAAAGGAAAATATACATACTGCAAATACATTTATGTTGTAGTAAGAGCTGATTCTAAACCCAGAAAATTAAGGTTGACTGCCACTCAGAATGAGCTTTGCCATGTTGCATGTGTTTTTTTTCTGAAGCCTGTTTTACAGCTTGTGTCCAACTTAACTATTTTATAGTTTGTCATGTGCATATTTTCTTGAGAGAAGCAAATAAACAGGAGCAGGAGAAAACTTGCTTATCAGATGCATCGTGATGATTTTTTTTTTGTTTCATGTGAGATGCTGTCTAGTGCTCAATTTAGTGACTTCCTTGTACCTACTCAGAAATTACCTGTTCTTAGACCAGTTCATAAAAGCATATATAAAACATTACTAATTTCCTACTACGTTTCCCTTGTAGTTCCTCCCTTTGTATTCTATACTTCAAACTTCTAATGGTTTTAATGTGCTTTGAAGATGGTAAAAATTGCTTCAGAATGTCAAGTAAAATAATAAACTGCCCCTTGGAAATGGTGTAGATACTGATTTACATTTTTATACATAAAAACATAAACTATATACATTTATATATTTGATTTTATGCTTTGTCTCATTTTAATTTTCAAGGATGCCTAAAAATCTTTAATTCTTGCCTGTTGAGATATAAAAATAGCATTGTAACTTGATGGCATAACTAAACACGATTTTGCAGTCGGGTGTGGATGGACATGCAGCAGTTGTGGCTCAAGGCAGGTAATTTTTAAGATCAGGAATCACGATCTTGCTGTCTAGTAGTTAGTTGGCTTGCCTGTTCTAGAGTATACAACCCAATATGCCCATCTTTGAAATCTGTAACTGAACTCTGCTTGAATCTATGGATGTAGGAGTGGATTTTTAGTGTAGTAAAAGGGACAGGATAATTTTTTTGTAAAGAAGTATGCATATATGCAAATTACTATAAAAAATAAATTGACTGAAAAAGTGCAATAGAATATACTTTTCCGTGGTAACTTGTAGTTGATCACAATTTCTGCTTTTCCTAACTCTTTATCTTACTGAAGCTAGCCCTATTTTGAGCAGAAAGCTGGACTAAATTACCTGCAGATCCCCCAACCAAACTGAATTATTAATGTGATTCTAGGATTAGCAGGTATTAGTGGATTCTGATTTAGGGTGTTTGGGATTTTTTTATGCTTATCGTAGAGTAAATACAGTTCTGTGATTTAGGTTTTTAGGGTTCGAATGAAAGAAAGAAAGAAAAAAAAAGCCCCAAAACAACCAAAAACTAAAATCAAGGAGGAACTGTAATAACTGTAATATCCCCTTTTGTTTGTTGTTTTTAAAGCAAAATTGTTTGTACTAGTAAGTATTTTTAAAGTTACTTTTTTCCAAGGCTGCCTTTTTATTCCATGTTTTTCAGTGCAAATTGTACATGTCAGTTCTGAAGGCCTTAAGATTAAGATACAAATTATGATGAGTAAAACCATGTTCCTTGTCACCTTGCCCAATTCAGTAGAGATATTTCTATTCAGGCTTTTCTAAAAGGATATTTTTGTTATTTCTTCTTCACCCTTCCTACCCTGAGGATTTGGTACCAGTTTGCTCTTTGAGCAAAGCAAACAATTTAGAATGCTTTGCCTTTGTAAAGTGGCTTTATAATGGTAGCAGGTTTTGCAACTGTAACTGTGATGACTGCAGCCATCTTTTTGCTCTAATGATGAGTTTCTGTTGTGTGGTAAAGGTGGTTTAAAAAAAAAAAAGGAAAAGAGCATAACCTAACATAGGTTTTCAGTGATGTGGAATGTAGGAGTCCAATCTGAAAGTCAGAGAAACTATATGTCATGTGAGAAGAAACAGGCTAAGGAGCTAAGATAACAAAGCTATGTAGTTTTTTGATGGCTGGTAATTACTTTGTGCATGGTGGAACTCTGTCCCTGCCTGGGCAAACAAATTGGTAGGAAAAGTAGGTGGAATAGAATTAAAAGCATGTATCAAGCATCATGTAGTTGTGGATGAGCTTCTGAATAGAACGGAAGGAGTTTAATACTGTTTATATCTGCTAGACACAGTTTTTGTTTCCCATTTATGGATGTTAGCATATAAGCAACATATTAGCTTGTCTGGACATTTACTGCTGAGAATGTACTACCAGCGCTGGGAATTCCGGACATCTTTTCAAGATAAGATAGGCATATGATGCAGTAAAGCTCAAGAGTTCAGGTTGGAACAGATAATTTCTTTTTAAAGAGGTTATTTTCATGTGACTACCTGTATACCCTCTACTTCATACACACCTCCTTGTATAGCATAAAGTGGTAGATGTTTCCTGATCAGTGTAAATATGTATATGAATGCCTACATATTTCTTCTGCAAATGAAAATACTACAGAGCTAGTTGCTTTTTAGAAATCCCTCACATAATCCCCTTTTCAGATTAGTCCCTTCGCATGCACACGTATGCATTTAATATTTCAAGCTTTTGTATGTTTTAAACTTCTTAGAATCTTTGTCTACAAAAGCGACCTTTTTCTTCCTTGTTCCTTATACTTGCATGCTTTTTTTTTCTTCACTCTTGTGTCAAAGTGGAAGTGGGAAAGCAACGTTCATTAGATGCTCAAAAGACAATATATTACCAAGAGAAGCCGTCCGTGTACTTAACTCCACAGATTTGAGAATTACCAACCAGAATTACCTAAATCCTGTGGTAGTGTGATCACACATACAGGACTTCACAGTACGTTGTCCTCAACTATTACTGTAAGTTATTAGGGTAGTTTCATACATTATAGAGACACTTCTATTTAAATAGAAAGGGAATACTTATCCCAGCAGGTAGATACCAGTACAGTTTGCGTGCACACAACTGAGTAATGTTGTCTTACCTCCAGGTTTGATGTAGAAGCAGTTGAGCTGAGTTTCATGCACCAGCTTCCCTTTATACTTTGATTCAGGTTCCCCTTGCTGGTGGCTGGGTAGCGGGTGATATGCTTGCCGAACAAAGGCTTGAAACATTTTAAAATTCCAAGGAGCGTTGAAACAGCTAAACCTGAGTATGTTTTCTCTATATAGTAAAGGTAAATTCTTTTTGATCAGTTGTTTCCTACTTTAGAGTTATTTTATGTAATAGCCTTATACAGAAGTTAAAACCTGAATGTTGCTTTAAACTACTGACGACTTGGTCTTTTAATCTAGAAACTATTTTCCAGCTCTTTGAAACCTTTGCAATATTTCTTGCATTATCCTTCCTTTCCTTGCTCTTCGCTCCTAATCCTTTTCTTGTCCCCTGTGCCTTATGCTCAGTTGGAGCCTTCTCCTCCCCCTCTGGTTTTTCAGGAAAACTTGGATTGAGAAGTGAAGATAATGGGCGCCATCCACCCGTCAGCTCATCACCTCACCGAGCCATGACGATCTCTGGTTTCTGTATATCAGCACGAACTTCTCTGATAATATGCTCTTGTGTTTGAAAAAAATAGGTTTGTCTAGTAGGGGGTGGACTTCGCTCCTGACATAGCCAGAAAACTTCTCTTGGAATGTGAGCTTGCTCACTCGCACTCTTTTATAAGTGTGTGTATATATATAAAAATATTTGTAACCTTCTCTCAAAACATGGAAGATAAATATGTGAGCAAGTGTATCCCACAGTGCATATACAAGCTGCTCACTTCTGTCTAGTATTGATTTAATACAAGCTCTTGAGTGCCTCATCAGCGCTCTCTTCGTCAAAACAAGCCTTAAATCGGCAGTAAACAATACTTTTCAATTACAGGAGGAAAAAAGAAAGAAACCCTTCTAAAGTATAAGATGGCATACCCTTTAAAGGACAAGGAATGTGTTCTATACGGAAACACAGTGCAACTGTTCCAGTGGAATTCCACTAAGGCTGCAAATGCAGTGTTGCTTTTTTCTCTTAACTGGCGTACAAACTAGTACCAGCAGTGGGCTTTGCATTTGCTATCTGCCGTGCTTTAATGGTTGCGGCTGCAGCCCAGTTGTTGGTTTTGCAATGCAAAGCTTGCTTTAATAAAATTTAATAAGATATAAAGTCTTCATATCATAATGTATTGCTTACAATCGGTCTTTAAAAAAAAAAAATAAATGGATTTTTACCTGCTAGCTTCATTATTTTGGACATACATACTCCTAGATCTTTTGGAGCCTGTTTCAGTAATCCTTTTGCAGAGCAGAGATATTATTTATATGAATAAAAACAACCAGAGGTCCTGTAGCCAGGGGAAAAAAAAATGTAAGCGATGTAAGACACATGCTTCAGGTCAGAAGTCAACAATAAAGGGACTAGGAAGATTCTTCCTGTGAATCATCTGGTGCTGGTCATTGTCTTAGACAGGATATGGACTTTGTTTGATGAGCCCCACCAATTCTTTTGTCTCTGTCAAATAAACTGCCTTTCTGTAAAATTTCAGCATTATTTGCTTAACAACATAGTGTTAAATCCTCTACACAGGAATGTGTAGCATCTTCCACTGAAGAGGTTCATGTATTTCATAATAATTAGAAAAGGAGAAATAACATCAGATTTTTATGTAAGGTATCATATGCCTTCCTGCAGTGCTTTGCCTTTTTTTTTTTTTTTTTGTCATCTCTCTTCTGTTTTTATTCTGGTTTCTCTCACATGAATATTTTGTACATCCCCCTTTCAAACAGAAAACAAAGTAGAGAGTTAAAAGCAGAAGGAGAGGAGAGACTGAGGAAGCGGAAGATGATTACCGCTATGTTTTATTCCTAAAGAACTATGCATGAGCTAGTAAAATACTGCTGACTTCTGAAGCAAAATGAAATATGCACTTTTCTGTGTGAAAATAATACAATTACTGTAATGAAAATCACCCAGTGCAAAATTCCAAATTCTTATTTGAATTGAAATGTATCTTTATTCTGGATTCAAGGATTAAAAATTGCTGGGTACCTCCCAGTGCTGCTATTGTGAAATGTCTAGCTGCTAATACAAAACGAATTTGATAAATGTGTTCTTTTCTGTTGGGTTACAAGTTTAAAATAAGGAAATGCTTACTGCTTAAATTGCATTTTCGTGGTGACAAACTTGATCTCAGGAGTACGTTCTGTTTCTCCCTCCGTAGGTATACCCACACAGAATCTCGTGTACAAGAAGGTAGAAAAGTCACTAAACTGCTAATGTTCATAGTAATATGAACACTAACTTCAATAGTTAAAATAAATTTTTAAAAGATATACAAATATGTTCAAAAAGAATTACAGCAATCAAAGGAAAAAAAGCAATAAGGCAGTTCAAAGAGGTGGTATTTGTATATTCATGAAAGAAATTACTAAATTGCAACTTTCACAAGAAAAAAGTAGGTTGTAAAATAAAGTAGTAATAAAAATGTTTAAAATGTAAGATTAAATTTAATGATTCTTCACTTTTCAAGCATGTAAAAACGCAGTGGCCACATGTGAATAATAAAGGGCCCAAGGTGCAGCCACCTGCTGAAATTTAGCTTGTGAGCACAGTGTGAGCATACCCACAACTGGAGTAAACCTCTTACTCTTTGCCTGTCATTATGTCAGAACAGTGAAAGTCCTTCCTGTGCTTGTGAAATTGTATTGTATCACTAAAAATTATATGTTCTTAAAATTTTTCAATGACAGCTCCACAGATAAGCAGATGTTATTGAAGGCAATGTAACAGCTAAGAGAAGGAAGGGCTACAGAGAAGTAGAGAAGAACTTTTTAATTTGTTGTATATAACATGTTAACAGGCTGTGGCAAATCAATAAAAGCAAACACCTAAGATATGCTCTAAATATGAACTAAACATTTGACATTTCAGGAAGACTAGTTGACTTTACCTTTGCCTATTTCTATGTGGATTTTTAAATTCTTTTTGTAACCATTTCAGAAATAGACATAGTGTAGGAAAAGTGAAAAAATTGTCTGCTTCCAAAATGATGGCATGTACAGACTATACACATGGAAAAATACAAAGGTTGAGTTTTTTTAAATTCTGTTAATCTTACGGTATTTCTTAGTTGTTACTTGTTACAAGAACCAAGTGTACATATACAAGCAACTTAGACTTTTGTTGTTGCAGGTTAACAACTTAGTCCAGATCTGCAAGTGTATTTCCATTACTTAGGAGCTGAAGGTATGCAATGAAGAAATAAAAGATGAGATCACAACAGTCAGAATTAGAAACATCATCTATACTTAAGGTTCCTTATTTTCCTTGTGAAACCTATTTTGAAGTTGTTCATAATTTTGTGGGAGTTAAACCATTTGGGGTGACAGCTCGTCAGACTGATTATAGGAAAAAATAACATAAAATAGCATGCTGTTGACCACCTATTTGAGGTTAAAATATTCTTCCTTCTTTTTTTCTTTCTATTTTACTGAAAAAAATGGCATTGGTAGAGTGTGGGAAAGAACTTGGCCTTGAACTTGATTATAGCACTGGAATTAGAGATGTACTTTGACCTTTGGCAGGTAACTCAGAGATGCGCTTTAAAAATCATTGGGAACATATTCTTAGATTTGTCTAAATTATAAATGAAAACCATGATGTTTGAATCCTGATGATTCCTCTACAAACCATGTATGTCATGTACAGTACAGCAGGCTTGTTCCCCACAGGACTAGAAGCCCGGATACCCCACAAGAAAGATAACGGATACTGCTGCTATTTGTCCTAGTGGAAGGCAGGATGGAAATACAAAGGCTGGAAATTGAGAACATGAAGACAGTTCTCCTTCCTATTCTTCAAAATAAAAGCAAACTTTTTTTTTTTTTTGCCTCCAGATTGGAAAGGCAGTGTTGTCCCCTTCTTGATTGAGAAGAGTTCTCATTGCTTTTAGCTACTAGGCATGATGTGATGTGCACAGAATCAAGAAAAGAGCATGGTTTCTAGTTTAACCTCTTCCACTTGCGATAATATTATTTTAGTGTAAGCTTTTCTGCTAATAGAAGTTACAGATACATATTTAGCCTAGATTTGTGTAATGGCATTTTTGTGTTATGTTCAGATGATTCCTGTTGATGAGGGCTTGGCTTTATTTCAGTGCATTGAAGATGTTTCACGCGTGGTTTGCTGTAGAAAGTTAGCAGAGAATATAGAGAAATGGTAAGCTAATACAAGTAATAGTATCAGATGTTGAGAAGTTGTGTTTCTTTTCCACTGAGGCATTCTCTGATAGATTCCCCTCCCCCGCCCCCCGGAAGGATGCCTTTCTTGACTTAGTTTTTAGACTTGCTGCAGAATTCCTCATTTACCTTTCTAAAGTCAGTGTCTATCATTTTTCTATATCAAAAATGGAACAGTTCTTTCACCCACCATTTGTTTATCTTAATAGCTCTTCACTTAGCTTTTACACTCCTTGAGTGAGACTGTTTAATCATTTCCATTACAAAAGTCAGTGGAGCTCCAGTTTGATGTGGACATTTCAGACGTCTATTGTGAAACAGTAATGAGAACCACTTGTTATTTAAGAACAGCTTATAAATAAGAACAATAAAGGATTTATTAAGAACAACATGTTATTTAAGAAATTGATAGTCTGGCATCTACAGACTTCCTGCCTTAATTTCAGTGTCACGCATCATCATGATTTAAAAATTATTTGGAACTGATGATGCAATGGCAAGGGATATGACTGGAAAACCACTGGTGGGGGAGAAAAATAACTGCGCTAAGCCAGATGGAGCAGAACATAGATGATATTCCTGAGTCGTGACTAAAAATTGCTTGTAGCATCAACAGAATGCAATTTTAAGGGAAATCTTGCAACTTCAGTGTGCCTTTGGGCTCTTTTCCAAAAAGTAAAGAACCTGCTGATGAACTCTTAAATCTGATGGGCTTTATGGAAATAAATGGATCAATGGGCTTTAAAGTTTCCTACAACACTAACATAACTTTAGTTTTGAGGCTATTTAAGGGGCATTCTAGTGAGCTAATATTATTTATGTCTGCTACAGAGTTGATGTTTTTTTCATAAAGAATTTCTGATAAATTTTGATTAAAAATCTACCTGAAGTCAGACTGTCACAGTAGAGCCACAGATATGATTTAATAAACAATCCACCATCTCTGAGTGTGCCTTTTTTGCCTCATGAAATTGGAAATATTTGCTGGCTCTATGTGGAAGTCTGCAAATTGGTCACCCAACTGTCATGACTGACATGGTAGAAGATAGCAGCGATATTTCAGTGTTCATCCTATTAATAAAAAACTGTTTCTTGTGTTGATTTTTAAGGCACTATTAAACAGATGGTGTTGAGGAACTTACTCTTGACTTCAGTAGTGTTGCCAATCATTGTGCACTCTCAAACCATCTGCTTTTGGGGAAAGGGGTTTTGAGGGGCTCTTGCGTTTTGTTGGGGTTTTTGTTGTATATTTTCTTGTTATTTTGGGGTGGCTTATTTATTTATTTATTTTAAACAAAGTTGCTTGAACAGTTCTCTCCTCACTTGAATTTGACTGGTCAAGCTGAAAAACAGCTTTTTCAGTCTCCGTGTGTGATCATCAGTTTGCATTAAGATGTCTCTGAGCAGGATTCTTTCCCCTTTAATAACTGACTTTTTTTCCCCTGCTTGTTCACATACAATGTTTTAAAAATTTGAAATAATGGAAATACCAAGGCATCCCTTTCCCTATCCATATTAAAAGTTCCCCAGGTAAGTGGATCAGGAGCTTTATCAACCTTTAAATGATAGAACAAACACCTGATAATTTAACAGGTGGGTTTTTTTTAGCAGCTTTTTAGGAATTTAAGTTAAGCTCATATCAAAATACAGATTTTTGTTTGAAAAGCTGTTACCATGCTTCAGTTTCTTGGCATTTTTGTGCCTGGGACATCATAAAAATGTTGGTTCCCCTCTAAGAACTTCCAGAAATAACAAGGTATATCTAAGCTGAATTTCCATTATTTAGAAACAAATTGGTTTGTATATATTTTGTATTGTGCTGCTTTACACAACGTAGACCTAAAATGTCCAGTCCTGTTGATGAGCCACAGTGCTATCAATATGGTATAATAGCATGAAGTTAATTTTTTTTTTCTAATGTTTTGTCTTTAAATACTAAACAGCTAAGCAAAATGTTGTGTTTGAAAGAGCTTTAAGGCTCCTAAACTAGCAAATACCAACATTAAAGTTGCTTGTGCAATATCTTTTTTGCTTAAGGAATTTTAATTGATGTGATTGTCATCATTTGCAATAAGGAATTTGCTTCACTTATCAAATAGTCTGAGTGGCATTCATGTAAAGAGCAGCTATTCAGTATTCCAATTTTTCCTCATTACTGATATGTGGACTTCTTGTCTTTTTATATACCACTGAACTTCTGCACTAGGGAAAGAGCTATTTGCTTTTTTCTTGTTGTTTTCTGTGATACTCATCGGTATAATAGCTGATAACTTGGAAATAAGCCAAACTGTTGTACCTTGCTCAGATTAGAGGTATTATTCTTCATTTTTTATAAAACCTAGGGCAAAGTAGTTACAGTTACAGAGATCAATTAAATGCAGAGCCTCTGACTTTAAATTACTCGAGCCTAATTTTTCCAATATATTTATCATTCATATGTTCAAAAACACCTCTTACAGACTTCAGTTGTGATTATAAGTAGGTGGTATTTTTGCAGGTCATGTGCTCAAATCTTAACACCCAGGTCTAGGACCTCAAATCAAACACTGGGAAAGGAAACATACACAATCAGTGACAGCTACTTAAGATGACGTTTCACAACTTGCGTATCATTGCATAATATCTCTGGGACAGCATCAGAGTTGGAATTCAGCTTTCCAAGATAGCGTGCAGCTGCCTTAGCTGCAGGTTTTTTATATCTTCTTTCCTTTGTAGCAGTCCTCTCTTGCTTTATCCCACAGAGCAGGATGTGGAGCTTCAACAGGCAAGTCTCCTTCACTACTTGAGCCTGAGCAAAGTAGAAGGAACATCGTGTGCTTGTATTGTAATTGTAAAGACGGTATCGTGGAGAAAGGGATCACATTTGCATTGGAGTAGAAGAGCACAAAATTAACATGGCATGCTTCAATTAATTTAATAAACTCATAGATTAGAAATTATTATTGTGAATATAGTCTACTTTGGTTCTTTTTTTAGTAGGTCCTGCAAAATGGTGGCTGCAATATTCTAAAAAGTACTAGAAAAAGAAATGCAAGCATTGGTAGTTTCCTGAATAGTCAAAACATTACATGAATGGTAGATAGCAAAGAGAAAAGATGACCGACATAAAGGAGTCTAGCTATCTTACAAGACACGTGTAGAGAAACTGTATTTTAATATAGCCAAGTGTGGATTTACATATTCAGGAGCAAGAGTCTAGGCAATACGCTGGGAGTAAAGTACCTGTAGAAGCATAATATCAAGAATAGAACGTGAAAGTTGAAGAATAATTTTATTTATTTTTAATACCAGCAAGCATAAAACAGTTACAGGGGAGTCTCTAGTCAGTAGTTATGATATTTCTCTATTTACTTTTACCAAGCTTAAATACCATATGCAGTCTGGAGAGCAATAGCTTAAAAATAACGTGTTGCGGGTACACTGCACCCATAACTTTGATAATGGAAACGTCTATCTAGAAGACAAAAATCTAATAGCTGGAACTTGAAGCTAGACAAATGAAGTGTAAAATAAATAATCCTGGAGAAAATGCCTTCCTTTTTAATAGACAACTTAGCATGAATTATGAAAGTTGATAAGAAATTCTTCATCATCATTATGTTTCAGATTTTGAGAGGTTAGAAATTGTCATCTGTAATTCTGGTAGATAGCAGCTGTCAGCTTCTGCTTATAAATAGTATTGAGTGCTCTAGTGATTGTGAGGACAGGAGAAATCCATAGCCAAAAAATGAAAATTGTAAGGCAGAAGCTCTAGAATTGGCTCTGAAGTTGTGAAGTAAAAATTAAATTTCAGTTCCTGAAATTCAGTCACCGAGCTGTATTAAATTAGCTTCATGTATTTTGTTAAAATTTTTCAGTTTTGATTTATGAGTAACCTACCTTTTTCAAATTCTAAAAATTCGAGAGAGTGATATCTCATAATATTTCATAATTTCAATTAGATTATTTAAGTAATTTATTTAACTTATCTTGTTGATTTGATAGCTGCATTATATCCTTCTAGTTTTGTGTAATCTTGTTAACATTATAACTTTGGTGCCTTTTTTTTTCTTCAATGTGATTAATTCATTACTAAATTTCATTTCTTTTAGTAAATGACTTCAGAGTTGTTGAAAGTGGATGAATAGATGTGTACCCTCTTGTCAGTATAAAACTAGCTCTTACTGGGCCTTTGTTAGCTGCTTTTCATGTAACTGGCTTAGCAGAAGATACTTGACTTTGATTTGGTTTTTCTTCTGTTTTTTACAAAATCTCTTCTTGGATAACTTTGTAGCTGAAGCTGGGCCTAAAAGTGACTTAATATTTCCTTCTTTGTGCTGCAGTAAAAGACTTTGCTTTATGCATCTGCTATTTAGTGATTCAGTTGTGCCTCCGCTGTTTAATGATTCATTTTTAACATGTGAACATTTTAGTGAAATTACCACTCTACAGATGATACTTAGATCAGGATTTCCTTTTTGTCAAACAGTTTGATAGAGATGGAGGGCGGATAAAAGTAATCTGTTTAGATTTAATCCTGATAAGACATGCAGTGTTTTCATGCTGGTAGAAAGCTGGTAGTGAAATTTGCATTATATGTATATTTAGTGTTTATTAATGGAGACTGTGCCAGGTTCCTAGCTAGTTACAGTTTGTAATCATCTTAGGTTCTTTTGCTGGTCCTGGGTCTTTGCCATTTTGTGTTCATCATTAATCAAGAAAATGGCCATTAATGCACATTTTTTACTGCTATTATTTACATTTTTGTTTCCTCAAATGTAGATTATAGCAGAATATACTACTGTAGTATGAATTTATGTCATTGTTACTCCAGGTGATGAGCACCCAATATGAAAAAATATAGTTAGTGTACTTTGGAAACCTGGTATCTCAGATTTCCACGAGATTATTGCCTTCTCACTTCTCACTTCTCACATCGTTCTCCCATGCATTAAAGACCTCAGCATACATTGTGCCATAACAAATGGAGCAGCTGTTATTTCTCAGTATATTTCTGAAGTGTTCATCTGTTCTGGACAGATGAGAGAAGTGCAGAAGAAGAGGAGGACTGTCCACTTCTGAAAAATTTCACTACTGAATGGGTGAGCTGTAAGCTCAGAGGATGTTGGGTTTTGGTCTTAGCTTGCTTTCAGCTATGCTTCCCAGTCTGGGTTGAAAGTACCATTTGACTGAGGTCAGAAAGTAAGCGTGGGTGGGTGGGTTTGCAGCTCCACTGACATCTAGGCTAAAGGTCCCAGGATCTGCAATATCCTGACTTAAATCTTCAGTTAAGATGTGATATATTGGTGGTGGTTTGGTCTGATGGGACAGACAATTAGCGTCCTTATTCTGTGATCAGAAATGGGTGTGCATTTGTTTCAATTGTATTTCAGTGTATTTGTTGTAGTTCTGTAAAATCTGAAACAGTCTTTTATACCAGTAATCAAAAAGTTTACTGGTGTTTGTCACTGAGTTGAGGTAAACTACCTTGCTTCTGCTCTTGATTCCAGTCTTTCAGCTTTCAATGACCAGAAGCACTGCAGTATTTCAATGGGACTGTCAGCTTTCAAATTTATTAGATTTTCATAAATAGTCTGACATGTTTGATCAAGTGGTCAAAAGGTGAAGCTGTTCAACCTGTCTTGCATATTGCTGATGCCACCAGCTGTGGCAGACTAAAAAAATAAATAAATAAATTTGAGAAGATGGAGCAGATGGCCAAAGTTTCATAAATACTCTTCTGCATTGGAGATTCTTTTATAACAAAGAACAATCTTGATTAAAGCAAATTTGACTTGTCTGGAGTTTTCAGTCTGCTTGCTGTGTTCTTGCATTGAAGAATATAGAGTTACTTGTAATATGGACAGCAAGATTTCAAATGTGTTTTGTCAGAAGGATGTGTGGTTTTGCATAATAGGTCAATATTTTGGAACCTTGTGAATCTTTCACGCTCTTCTACTGGTTTGCAGTTTATTATTGGATGTTTATTGGAATATGTTATATTTAAATACTAATATCTGTGTTACAAACTAGATTATTTGTACAGTTCAGCTCGTGTTGCACATTGGTAGAACCACTGGCGCATATTGTATTACTTGCCTTATTTTAGGTGAATAATAGAAATCATTATCACACTTTTCAAAAGCTAATCATAAAAATGACTATACATCTTTTAAACATTATTTATTGGATGTCTGCAGGATGGCTGATGGGTTGTGGGTTTTCTTAGGCTTTTCACCAGTATGCTGCTTTAAACAGTTGAACCATTTTTAGCTATATAAAAGACAACACATAGCTGAAAATTTGAGGGGGAATGGGGATAAGTATTATGCTTGTGTCTTACAGTTGTACATTCGTTTTCTTTCCAAACATTAACAAAGCCAACTTATACTTTGTATGTCATGGTTTTGGTTCTGTGGGATTTGAAGAAGTGACTGCTTTTGGATTCTGCTAATATAAGGAAATATTACATGATCAGGGTCAGTGTTGCAATTGTTTTTAAACAGGTATTTAATCCATTTATGCCCCTTTCAAATAAAACATAGCCCCTAATATATTTGAAGACATGTTAGGAATTGCCATTTCTTAGTAGAATTAAGGGAAAATTCTGGCCTGCAGTATGGTAGGAGGGGGAGGAGGGAAGAAACCCAGCAGCTACCTGTTTGCTACCATATCATGTAAAGGGAACATGGATGTTACACAAGATTGCAGTGATAGAGAGGGGAAGATCCGTGTTAACCCTTTCAGTGCTTCCCCCTTCCTCTTCTCGCAGCAAATTTGTGCCTGAGGTTAAAAATAGGACAGTTACCCTGACAAATGTGGACAGATTGAAACTGTGTTGTAGATTTATTCCCAGGCTATTTTACAAGAGCTATGTAAGAGCTATGGTTATGAGTGCAAAAAAACCTCCCTGTTTATGATGATTGTGGAAGCTGCACTACCTACAGTTCCATTACAGCTATTACCATCATGATGGTTAGCATTGTGTACATTTGAGAATCTTCAGCTAGAAGTAAATTGAAATCTGTTGTTGCTGGGCAAAGCTGCAGGCACTTACTTTAATGGAGGTCTGAACTTAGAGATTTTCTAATCCTGGAGTTGGCTACAGATAATTACTTCTTTGGTGGTGAAAATAATAGGCAACATTATAGGAAATCTGCAGGGAAGCAGAGGTGCGTCCGTACTACTCTAACAAGTTTGATATATGATAGACCTGAACATTGTTGAAAACTAAACAGATCTTGCTTACATACGTGTGCAACACTACCTGCAGTATACTAGCCACTGGAGTCTAAATGATGTGATATAACAACTGGAAAAAATGACAGAGGAAAAGGTTTTAGAGAAAAAAAGCCTTCTGGTTTACTGTTCTGAAGAAAAGGATCAAATACCTCTGCCTTTATTGAAGGTTCAAAAGCTTGTAATTTACATCCTTAGAGATATGCCTTTGATCTTTTTTGAAGGATCTGAGATGTCATTTTTATGTTTATAGATGGGGAACAGTTAAGACAGAAATAAATTTAAAAATTCATTTACAGGTCACTTTTAAATATCTGCCAGGTAGAACTGCTGTTTGAGACAATGCTCATAGTTTGTGTTTGATGTGCATTTACAGTGTCCATATATGGGATTTGGTTTTATGATAAGGAAGAATGCCAAAGAATTGCAGAGCTCATGAAAAAGTAAGTGATGGGTAAACAAGACTTTTTGTGCTTGCTTTATGTATGTATTTCTGTACATACATGCGCATTATATTACTAGGATCTTCATACCTTTCTACTTTAAACCTATATTTATAGACTATATTGCAAGTAAAATTGTCACACACCTGCATTTTGTATAATCAGAAATAAGTCACTGTATTGCAATACTTTTTCATAATTTGCTGTGCAGCTTTCCAGCTACATCAGAGTGTAACAGTTAATCTGATTTATTTCCTGATGACTCAGAGATGTTTTAAAGAACTGCATTCTTTGGGGGTTTAATATATTTTTCAGTTTAGTGAGATTTTCTTTTTTAATGTTGCTGGTACCTTTTTTCCCCTATATCAGTATGAGGGCTATCATGAAGGCGTACTGTAATAATACAATTTCTGTGATTTTTATCCTGGTTTTACATCACAGCTGAATTCCTGCTTCCTCACTTCTTAGCAGTATGTACAAAATTCACTTTGTTTTTGGAATGTAAAGCAAGACTTTAATTAGCTTTGAATTCATTACTTTTATGTACATAATAATATTATTTTATGCATGTTATACAATCTTTAATTTTGCAATCAAGAGAGAGATTAAAATTTCAAACAAAACTCTATTCTGAGCTGTATTTTAATCTAACAATATCACGGATAGTTCTTTCACTGTTGCTGATTTCTTCACATGGCCAGCATGGACAGGGCCCATTCTTTTGCTCTACCATCTGGTCGGCCTAATGGCTTGTTTGCAATGATCACTTTCTTATGCCTTCATTCTGCAGGTTTTCATGTTTGTTTGGAGGAGGAAGGAGCTGAAGTCTTACAAATTTTTATCAACATATGCAATCTAAATTTTTTAGAGGTATAATGTGGAGGATATAGTAAAGGGGCCCAAGAGGAACAGGCAGAGATTGGATATATCGGTTGCCTGCAGTACACAGGGTTGGACATATCATTGTGTCATCAATTCTTTTAAGGGACAGGAGGAGGGATGATGTAGAGCCAGGTCTTTCATCCCAAGAAAAGCCATGGGAGGCAGATATGGTCAAGCTGGCAGCATTAGGTACCAATAGAGCACAATGCAGAGGCACTGTCAGACCTACAAATCTCTCCTTTTGTGGTCACCTGTCCCCAGTCTTAACAGCTTCTGTAGCCAGAAGCATGCTGAGGAGGCAACATCAATTTTAATTGCCAAAGTTACCAAGTGCCCAAAAGCCCATTTATGTCCCCTGCAGTACAAGTCCAAACAAGGCTCATCCTCACACATCTCGATCCATACCAAAGTGCTTTAACTCTTCTACCACTATGTTCCAGATGGGATTTGTTATAAAATACTGGATGGGGAGGTAGTCGTGTTTCCTCTATATCTCTTTTTAAAGTAATACCTGCTGCTTTTCATTTTGCAGTGACAAAACATTGTGAAACACAGACTGTGACCATGGTGGGGGTTTGTTTAGGGGGTTCTGTTGGTTTTGCTGTGTATCCTACAGCTCTAAAATGAGTCAGTTGTGACCCAAGAAATAATTGATGGTGATGAATTTACAGAAATAAGCAATAAACCCTAGGAAGCCTAGGTTTTTGACAGCTAATTTTAGTTAACTAGCTCAAGTTTCATTTGATGGTGATTAGGTACCCTCAAACTGGTAATTTACTACAATAAAAACTATTTTTCAGAGGATTCATGCAATTGTAAACCACGTGTAGTAGTTTATAATAGCAGTGTTGCATATAGATAAAAAATACCCTGTTGCTCAGCCAATTGGCTGCGTGTTTTTAATTCTCAGCATTCTACAATAATAATAAAACAGCTGGGGCAGGAAATTGGTCATTTGCTAGTAGTTAATGACTGATTTGTGTGTGTTTGCCATCCTCCACCACCAACAGAACTGAATAACACTATAAATTCCCTGCTCCTTCTGGGTATAAAAATTGTGACTGAGTTACAGAAATTTTACTCTATGGCTTAGTGTATTCAAGATTGGAGAAAATTAATCTCACGCCTGGTCAAATTGTGTTTTAATATAGATCTTTTAAGGGGGGGGNNNAATGTAGATGGGGGGAAAATGCAAATACTTGAGTTTCGATTAATTATTGTAAAGTAGCTGTGGTTAAACTTTTTATATTTTATCTGTTTTTTGTCTTGTATGTTCTCCTCTCACCTCCAACTTTCAGCCTAACTCAGCAGGAACAATTCAAAGCACAGCAGGGCACAGGAACAGGAGTTTCCCCAATGATCATTAATTCTGCTAATAACAAAGAGGTGGATATTTTACGGATGCTTACCAAGGCCAAAGATGAGTATACCAAGGTGAGACTTGCTATCTATATAAAGAGGACATTTCTTTTGGGCAATATATGATGCCAACTTACTCACACTTTACATTTTAAAACATAGAAGGTTTTTGTTTGTTTTTAAATAGTTTTATTCAAAGTGAAACTGATTTTGCACAGTGTGCTCTCTCATTCTGTTTAGAAATGGCTGGTAGAAAAGTTTTATCAGAATTTGCTTCAGAAGAACTTCTGAAAGGAGAACATGTATATGATTGATTCTTTGTTGAATGCAGGGGGGTAAGAACAAGTATAAATTGGCTTTCATTTTGACCCTTAGAGCTCCTGTGCTTATTGAGTAGAACCTCGATGTTGTGTCCTCTTTCTGGGTGGAGTATTTAAACCTGCTAATAGTTTCAGTGGTCTGTACAAATAGCTTCCTTCAGAAAAGACCTTCACCAGTGAAGTTACTGCTTTTAATTGTGGCTGTTAGCTACTTTCAAGTACTAATGGAAGGAAATGAAAAGGTCGAAATGTAGTATGATTTCAGCCCATGTGCTGCTTTGGTCTTCTGAGGCTTCTAAATAAAGAAATAACTAATGGATTAATAATGTTCTGTATTATTGAGCAATCAAAAACATTTTACTTTGGGGAATAAAAATCTAATAATTTTAACTATTCATATATATGCTGCAAATTGTTACAGAGCCTGGAGGTTCCTACTGCTGTTTCCTGTATTTCATATGTGTTGTCATGCAATAATAAAGCTCATAAGTGCTCTGAGTCTAGAAATATATATCTTAAACATAAGCAATTTAAAGAGAGGAAAAAGTTAGTTTTCTGAAATGTGGCTACTAATAAGATCCTCAGAAAGCTAATAGCAAACTATTTGAGTTATGGTGAAATATAGTCCTTTTTATTGTGGTATAGCTTCTCTTGAAGCTTAGGACCTTTATATTGTCTGTTATAGGGATTTAATGTATTATAGTGGACAAAAACCTCCAAAACCTGGCCTCTTTTCTACGTTTTAATACTGAATCAGTATCTAGTCTTGGTGTAAAAAAGTGTGATTTGAGACATTATGAAATGTTTAAGCAGTTTTCATTAAATAACCTTAAAAATACTGTGAGTGGAAAACTGGAAAAATACTAAGCTGTCTTCAGATTCTGTGAGGAGGAGGTAATAAATCTTTTAAAAAGTTACCTTCCATTTCTACATGAGCACACAGAAAATCAAAACAAAGGAGAGGAAATTCTAGAAGATCTGTTGTTTAAATAATAGAATTCCATTTTTTTCCCTTGCAGATAAGATCTTTTGCACACTTGCTTCTTACTTCATCTTTAATCTTTCTGCATTTAAATGATTGCTAAGGAAATAACATGAAACTTCCTCTTCATCTGGAAGCACTAGGAGTATCTTACCTCTTAAGAACTGGATATGTGTGGTTTTTTCTTGTTCTGTTAGTAATATAAAATTAGGAAGGGTGTGATAAATAAAGGCAATGACAACCATTTTTGCATTTAATGTCAATATATTTCACACCAGTCATGTTTTTTTGGCTGCTTTATGACATGTACATCCTTGCCAGTGTATGTCTTCTGACTTACAATGCTGATGTGCTGAAATCTGTTATGAAATATGTTGTTCTTCTTTTTTAATTCTGTGTGGTTTGGGAGAAGAGAATGTTTTAAAGTGTTGGGAGTTTTCAGGTGCTTTAGCTTTTGATTTGTTAACTGTGTGAAAGACTTGATAGTAGGATCCAGCAGGCCTAGCTTTCCTGAGGGCACTGTGCCGTACTCAGCCTGGATGATGCAGAGCTATGCTACTATTCTTAAACAATCTGAATTGGTTCTGTATGTCTCATTTAAGTAGGGTTCTGACTGAAAATCCTTTCTGCTACTGCTCTTCTTTGAGACAGTTATTGTCCTCCTTAGCCCCTCTCATCTGCAGAGCACCTTGTACCCCTTCATGTGAATGTTCATTAATGTTGTCTTGTGGCTGCTTTACATTGGCTAGGTAGAAATCCCTAGTTTCCAGGGCTTTTTAGCTCTGTGCCGAAGCTCTGACAACTTCAAAACTTCGTTGCTTTCAGCATAGCTGTGTATCTACAAAGCTCTTCCGAGTTCCATCAGGTCCTGGCTGGCCTTCTCTCCTTGTATTAAGTCTTCTAGCATTTCCTCATTGTACTTGATAGATCTTTGCAATTCACATTTCAAAATTGGGTTTTTGCTGCAAAGCGTGAAATTGGGATGTGACATGGCATTTGCTTCAGGAGAACTGCAATACTGAGGTACCATGCTTATCCATTGTTTGTTTCCTTTGACAATGTTCTGTTCAGCTTGAACTTCATACTGTACAGGTAGACTATGAAATCTCACAACACAGAGCGGTTGTTTGCCTTGGGTGTCTCTATACTAAACTTGCCTAAAACATGCTAAGTAGTGGTCTTGTTCTTTTGGATTAACATTTACCACATACGTCTTTGCGTTTTTTCCAGTGTTGCTTAGCATTTCTTTTACGTGATCTTAGAACCTTTTGATTTCTTACGCATCTTTTGTAGGAGCATAGCTTTGAACAAGACATGACTAAAGGACAGATCTGTGAAACAAGATGTAGTAATTGTCACATGTCGGAGCTGATGAGTACTCTTCTGGTTCTATCACTAAAGAGCATGGTGACATTTCTTTCATGCTGCTTTTTGCTGTTTGATGATGATGGCATCTCATATCTTCTTTACCTGTCCACCTGACAGTTGCTTAAAATGTCATGCTGGTGCTCCTCATTTACTCATCAGCAAGGCTATGCTACTACCCATCTGCCAAAATGACCTTATATTCTGAGCTCGAGTAGTTACAGATTCCTTTGAAATCATCACAGGTTGTTTTTTTTTTTCTCTTCAGTATACTTCCCTAGTTTTGATACCAACTTACTAGCTGTGTTAGCAAATCATAGGAATGATACCAAGTCAGGTCAATGTCATTCTCTGTAGGCCTTTGTATATACTGCTGTTCATTTTGCTGAGGAAATTGGTCTGAAAAATGCTCCTACAGTGCAGTAGTATCTAACTCTGTTAGATACTACTGCTTCTTACCTCATTTTTATATGCTTAGTTCTGTGATCATGCAGAGATGACAGTGGAATCTAAGGTACTCATGGTTTCTGAAGAAGTCAGCCTATTAAAATATCCTGGAGAGATAATGGCCAAATGGATTTATTTAAATTCTGCAGAACTTATTGTGAAATAGGCAAGAGTGTGTTATCCATCATGTTAAAGAAAAGAGTTTAAATGCATGCTTCTATGTTTTTTTTGCCCAAAAGCTATGCTGAAAAATAGCACTAAAAAGGAGAAATATTGAAGAAAAGGCAGCATCCTGTAGAAGGAGAACAATTTGGGAGGAAAAAAAGCTATTTTACCTTACTGAAGTGTGGTTTTGGTCCAATCTGAAAAAGATTCACATGTTGTAGTATAGATCAAATAGGGGCTATGGGAAGCACTTATTTGAACTATGAAAAAAACTTTTATCTCATAACGACAATTAGACATCTTACCTAGTTAAGTGAAGGAGAGACAACATAAGTCACCAGTCAGAAACTAAGGGGGGAAAGTGATTTAAGAATCATTCAGTCATTTGTCCTAGTGTATTTAAAATTTAAAAAAGTTGATGAGGTTGCAGAAGGCTCTGTACTAGAACATTGTTGAAGGTCCATATGTACTGCTTGGAAATGATAAAATGAAGCTTGTAGAAAACAAACAAAAAATAAAATTACTCAAATTGATAAATGTGACTCGGAGCTACTTTTTCTTAGTGTAAAAGCTTTAATAGTTATGTTAGTGTTGTAGGCTTGTCTTCTACACTTTTTTCATGGCTTCTTTCTGTTAAGATTTTTCATAGCGATCCATTTATAACTATTTTAAATATGAATTGCAAAACAAAACTGAAACTTCAATTAAGTGTAGATTTCTGTCAAATACTTCCCTTAATCAGGCTTTGAATTGTAGAGAAGGGAGGTAAGCATGGACTAGCTTTAAAAGAAAACTCTTTTGCTTACCATGAACAGTCTTTGGACTTAGCTCTTTATTTGAATTTTGGGACATCTTTAGGCATCAAACTTGCACTGTCCTATGAGATGAGTAGAAAAGCTCTGGGTAAGATACCAAATTCTAGTAAAATTATATATTTGACACCACCCCCCCCC
>VXBL01003111.1:608683-627667 GCA_013400195.1 Aramus guarauna
GAGAGGGCAATAAATGTAGCTGAGTTAAATATATTTACATGTTGAATGTGGCCTGCTCAGATTAGCCGTGAGCCACTTGCTATGTGGTTTTATATTTAACTGAAATTCAATTTTGCTGTGAAGCTCCACATTACTCTGAAAGTCAGTACTTTGTTTTTCATGGTTTTTCCAATCTAGTGCTTAAGGAAGTTTCTCACCTTATACAGTAGGAGTATAGCAGGAAAGAAGAGAGAGGTGCTTGTTCTTTCTTCAAAGCAAATAAGTAACTACTCTGTGGCATGATTGGCTGTGCATGCTTTAAAGTTATTTCTAAGACCAACATTTGAACCAAAAATTGTCATACAATAGAAGAAAGCCAGGTACATGAGCGGAACTACACTTCTACTTTGCAAGATCATGTCTTCAGAAATTCATTGCAGAAGTCCTTGACCATCCAAACACCTGCAGGATGATTTTGCAGCAGAGACTCACAAAATCATTAAGATTGGAAGGGACCTCTGGAGATAGTCTAGTCCAACCTGCCTGTTTACGGGAGTATCAGCTAAAATGGGTTGCTCAGGGCAATGTTAAGTCAGGTTTTAAATATCTCCATGGACAGAGACTCCACAACCTCTCTGGGCTACCTGTTCCAGTATTCAAACATCCTTAAAGTAAAAAAAAAAAAAAATAAAAAAAAAATTCTTAAGTTTAAACAAGATTTTGTATATTCTATTTTTTGCCTTTTGCCTCTTGTTTTCACTGGGCACCATTGAGAAGAGTCTGGCTTGGTTCTTTTTTACTTCCTCCCATCAGGTATTTATATGCATTGATATTAACCCTGAGCCTTCTCTTCTGGAAACTAAGCCTCTCCTTGCTTGACAGGTGCCCAAATCAACTTCATAGACCTTCAATGAACTCACTCATGTGTGTCTGCGTCTGTCTTGCGCCGGGAGGCCCAGAACTGGGCGTAGCATTGCAGTGCTCAGTAGAGGGATCTAACCAGTGGTCTTACCAGCACTAAGTAGAGGTGAACCTCCCTTGATCAGCTGGCCGTGCTCTACCTAATGCAAGCCAGGATGCTGTTCGCTTTCTTTTGCCACAGCAGCATGTTGCCGATTCACATTTGACTTCCAATTCACATTCGACTTCTTGTCCACCTGGGTCCATTTCTGCAAAGCTGCTTTTCAGTCAGTCAGCACCAGCCTGTACTGTATGGGGTTATTCTTCCTCAGTTTCCCTTTGCTGAACTTCATGTTCCTGTCAGTCCATTTCAGAGGGACCTTGACAGTCTGAGGAATGGCAGCACAACCATCTGGTCTTTTAACTACACATCCCTGTTTTATATTGTCTGCAAGCCTGCTCCAGCCCAACCTTCAGGTCATTAATGAAGATGTTAAACAGTACTGACCGCAATGTCAAACCCTGGGGCACCCCACTAGTGACTGACCTCCAGTTGGACTTCATGCCAACAATATTTTGAGTCCAGCAGATCAGATGGTTTTGTATCAACTTCACTGTCCAGTTACGTAGTCTGCATTTCATCAGTTTGTCTTTGAGGATGTTACGGGAGACAGTGTCAAAAGCTTTGCAAAAGTCAGGGTAAACAATATCCACTGCTCTCCCATCATCCACTGAGCCAGTCATCTCACTGTAAAAGGTTATTGGGTTGATCAAGCACGAACTCCCCTTTGTAAATCCTGGCTACTCCCAATCACTTTCTTGTCCTTAATACATTTAGAAATGGCTACCAGTAGGAAGCCATTTGTTTCATCACCTTCCCAGGGATCAAGGAGAGGCAAACTGGCCTTAAGTTCCCCAAATCTTCCTTCGTGCCCTTCCTGAAGAATAGTGGTGATATTTGTTTTCTTCCAATCCTTGGGAACCCCAAATGCCACTACCTTTCAAAAATAGAGTGGCTTCTCAATGAGAGAGGCAGTGCTCTCCGCTCTTATGAGTGCATCCCACCTGGTCCTGCGGACTTGTGTATGTCCATTTTGCTTACTTGCTACCTGATCCTCCCCTGTAGAGGGTAAGTCTTCATCACTCCAGACTTTCCCAGCAGCCTCAGGGGCCTGGGATTCCTGAGGACAAATGTTGCAAAGACGGCACTGAGTACCTCCTAGAGCCTCCCAAGAACTCAACTCCTGTTTTACTGAGCTGCCCTGGAACCAGCGCACCTTTGTTTACTGTCGCGGGAGGTGTCCGAAATGCATTAAATGATCAGGTTTGTGTATTTGAGAGTAGGGGTTATTTTCTCACCTAATGTATTTACATCCTAAGGAGTTTGTCCTGGAAGGTTCTGGAAAGGACACTGACATTTTCATAATCACACAGCAGTGGCTCTGCTGTGTGTCCTTATGGCAGTCTGTCCAGTCCAGAGTTCTGTCCCCAGTAATGCACAGGACGGGGCTCTTTGGAAGAAAGAACGAGAAACCAAAACTGATCATTCCTTACCCAGCCATTAGTCCTGTGGCATAAAATTTAGAGCCTGTCAAATTCAGGTAACTAACTATGAATATTGTTAAATAGGATTAACTTTTTGTAAGCTAATTCTTGAAAACATCTTTCCAGTTTCTTGGTTTCAATTGTATCAAGTGACAATGACTTCCAATAGACTGTTTTTTTTTCTACTGACAATAGCATTCCTTGTCTACCCAATGCTATTTTTAGTTTCATTGACTATATTCTTCATTTTTGTACAATGTAAATAAGACCATCTTATTCACCTTTTCCTATTCTATTTATTATTTCTCTTTCATGCAGCATTTTCTGTGTGTTTTTTCTGAATTAAATCATGCCCTTCGCTCTTCAAATGCCAGTCATTCCATGTCCCCGATCACTTTTAGTCATCTGTTTCTGCCCATCTTTTTATAAATATTGTTATTAATCCTGTCATATTTAATAAGAAAATATACTGATTCTACAAATTGATTAAATCTTTAATTATTTTTCTGTGCAGATATATGCATCCTCCCAGTTCCTACAATGTGGAATATTTATGTAGAAGAGTTTGTTATAATTCCAGTTTTTAACTAAAAACATTTTAAATGTTCTTTGTGGGCACATTAATCCTTCATGCATCTAAACTACTAGCTGCCTACTGATGTAGGAAAAGTGTGTGCGTTGTTTGGTTTCTAAGGTGCTGCTTCCCACCCCCCCCCCCCCCCAAGTGCTGGAAAAGCAGAAGGTAAGAAAGAGAACTGAGATTTAAATTAGAGGGAAGCCTCATACTCAGGGAATCTTGGATTTGAGTGTTTATTTTTACATATGCTTTGTGGGTTTAGAAAATTAGGTTGCAGTTGTTGTAGTTCTTTCAATAGCATAACGTTTCATCATCAGTGCTGCAACTAAAATTTTGGTTATTGAGTACTTGACTATGTCTGGATTTTATTATAGTGTTGAACTATGGGGAAAAATATTGCCCCACTTAATAAAAAATATTTCTTTTCTGTTGCAGTGTAAGACCTGCTCAGAGCCAAAACAAATAACCAGTTCCTCTGCCATCTATAGCAACCCCAACCTAATCAAGCCAATTCCTGTGAAGCCTAGTGAAAATCAGAATCAACGAATATCTCAGCAAAGCAAGGTAAAATGTTCTGTGTGTTTTCTGCCTAGCGCTGCTGTAATCGAGTAACCGTTCACTGCAAGAATTTGAGGTGAAACCACAGTAAGGAATTCTTTTAAATGAAAGTCAGATTTGTTTTATAAAAAGCCCTCAAGCCCCACCATATGATGTGAAGCATATAAATTACAGGCATACTATCCTGATGCAAGGAAGAAATACTAGTCTTTCAATTTTCAGATGCTGCTTTGATTGCAAGCTGGTCTAGTCAATTGATGGACCATATTTTTTGTGTTCTTTTTCTTTAAGTGAATTTAGTTAACCTAAATAAAGACTGTCTCTTGATATATCTTCAAGCTAAATCATGCTGTGCAATCCTAAAAACTGAATTCAGCTGTGACAGGGAGATACACAAGTGGCCCTGCTGTACACAAGGGGAGATTTCTGTCTCTTACTGATACTATACTGATGGTTGAAAGGGAAGATGCTCTTTCATGGTATTTAAAGTGAAGTCACTGCTATCTCTCAGATTCACTGGTTTTCTCCCACATTAGCAGCTTGACTAGTGTCTTCTTGCCCTTCCTATGTGACAAAACTATTAAAAATTCTCTTGGGAGAAAAGAGCATTGCAGCTTTCTCGGCTTTTCCTTGAATACAGCTGGCTAAATATTGTCATCACTTAATGTAATTTATGCATGAGGGAAGCTATGTTTACTTTTTTCCTTTGTCCCCTCACAGAATGTGGATCCTGAACCACAGCACTTGTCTTTGACAGCACTGTTTGGAAAACAGGAGAAGCCAGATGTCTCAGAACCGCTTAATAAACAGCATCAAGAGAACCTTCCTGTTAGGCAGGGTGTGGTACGTTCACTGTCCTATGAAGAACCTAGCAGGCATTCACCCTCTGCAGAGAAGCAGCTTTGCCCTGCCATTCAGAAGCTTATGGTGCGTGGGACAGACCTTCATCCGCTTGCTGAGTTTCCTGAGAACCGACTCTGTGAAAATGGCAATATCCACCCTGCGGGTGAGACGTTCACAGGACTCTTCCAACCTGTGACTTCTCACGGTATTGCAACATCTCATGTAGTTCAGGATACCGCTGGCACTCAGAGCTTATTACAGAAATTACAGGGTCAGTCAGGGTCAGTGACTAAAATGGACCCCAGCACAACAGGATCTGTGAACTCAACAGCTTCTGTGTTCAGCAGGACTCCTGCTGCTGTTGGAGCACCAGCAGCACCAGTAAACAATTTGAGCCAGCCACCTTTGGTTTATTTCAATGGTTCCCTACCAGGCCAGACTTTAGAGTCTCAGACACTTGGTAAAGAACAATCCAAACTTCCTAGACAGCCACTTTCTCTCTCTGGCAATCAAGCAGCCACTTCTGGGGTGATTTCACCTCAAGAGTTACTGAAAAAACTCCAGATAGTGCAACAGGAACAACAGTTGCCTGTATCTAGCAGGCCAACTTTGGCAGCTAAGTTTCCTGTTGTCACTCAGAATACCAATGCACTGAAACCACTGGATTCCTGGATAGAAAAGGCACCGGGTACAGAGAAACAGAGCTCTCTCTTTCAGGTAAATGGGCAACTTCAGACTTTAAAATAAATAAATAAATTAAAATCTAGCAATCTTTTAAACTCAGAATTTTGTGAGGTTAGTCTTCGTTTTGTTTGGCCAATATATTCTTGTTACTGATGTCCTACGTGTTGCATGTCATTCATTTTGCAGGTGGTAATCTAATAACATGAAGTAAGCTATGATTTACCGAGCTGTAATATTGTAAATACTAAAGGCTGCATCTCTTGCACATCAATAATGACCAAAAATACTGCAGTCTTGGGTTTTTCCAGAGGCACTTTGAAGTATCACCTAGTTTTCAGTTGCCATACTCGGTCTCAAGCTGTTGTGTGTAATTGCTGGTTATTGAGTGTAATATTTTGGGTTTAAGAATTATTTTTTCTTATAAAACTGGTCATAGCTTTCTCTGTGCAGGTATGCATTCCTTTGTATGCCACTTGCTGAAAGTGCTTAAAAGGTCTCTCATTTTCTAACAGCAGTTTTTGGAAGCATTTGTATATTGCTGAATTAGTTATCTTGGACTGTAACTGCTACTTCTAGCTATTGATTAGCTATTTTTTTTTTATTTGCTATGTTTTATTTTGGGGAAGAAAAAAAAAAAGTGTTGTGCCTGAATGCCTTCAAAAACCCCAAAATCAGGTGATTGTGACCCTAAAAGTCAGATTGGTATCTTAAAAAATTCGGGAGATGCCAAGAGACTGTGTCTCTCTCATGAGTGCGTTTTTCTGTTCTTCAGAAAAGCATCATGTGCAATTACAAAACGTCCCATCCTGGAAAACTACTGTCTTTGTTAACAACTTTATTCTCTGTAGGATCTTCTACACTTGAATGTCTTTAAATGTCCTGTTTGGGGATGAGCAAGCATGTAAGCCCCTTTTAACTTCCTTTATTGTGGACAGACTGTCCTCAAGACTTGTGTTGTGCTGGAGTCTGACTTGTATTGTAGTGGACTCTGGAAGTTACTTACCCAAATGTTAAAGCATTCACCTTTTCAGTGTAAAGTTCAAAAGCGATTTTTCTATTGCAAATTCTTCAAAAGCTGAATGAAAGACTACAGAATACTTCAGCATGTTCCAAGAATCCTCCTTATTCTAGGAAGTTGTCCTCTGTGTGAAGAGGCTGAAACAGTCATTTCGCAATTAAGGGCCACATCTGTTATTAACACTGTAATAGGTCAAGATTTCTAATTCCATGAGAGAGGAATTTGATATAGCAAGTAGCCATCATTACTTTTATTGTTTTAATTAAAACAGCGTGACTTTGAATCTGTGTGAAAGAGTTTTGGGGGGATTAGTCATTGAAATTATTCAGGATCAGTTGTTTACAGATAGTAATCTGACTTTCCAGTGGAGTACTAATGAATAACAAGAGGATCCAGAGGCACAAAAATTTGCTTCTGTTTTCACTGGGAATAGAACTTGCCTGCTATAAGTGAAAGAAATGATCTGAATCACTGGTAAATGTACTGATAGCATGGAGACATAAGACATTCCTACTTTGAAGGTAAAAGTGAAATGAGGCAAGTGCCAGGCTATACATTAAAAGCCATTATGCATAAATAAAAAATGGCAAATATGCTGATATATTTTCAAATGAAAAATCCATATTGGTGCTGATATGGCTAATGACTTTGTGTATATTTGAAAAATAAAATGATACCAGCATTAGTTCCAATATGGAAAGGGAATTACTGAGGTCTGACATAATGCAATTTCAGTAATTTGATGCTTGACTATGAGTGTGACAATAGCTTGAGAGAAGAGAAAAATCTTCACTGGAACAAGTCTCATTCACTGAGATTATTGCTGCAAGTTTGCCTTAAAAAAACAAACCAACAAACCAACAACAACAACAAAACCCACAAACCAAACAAAAAAAAAACAAACCCAAAACAAAACCACAAAAACTAAGGAGACTGTCTCACTTTGCATGGCTGTGAGCAGGCCAAGTAGATTGAGACTGCCTAGGAATGGCTTTACGGACTGACACAGCCACAGCTGCTACAAAACAGTACTAGATGCAGTTCTTCCAATACATTTAATATTGTTCATGAGAATTAATACATAGAATAAAAACGGTGATGAAAATAAGACTTATTATTGTTTAGGGTACCTGAAGCTCTGCATCAGGAAGGAATGGCCTCTTTTACATGCAACAGATTGCCAGAAAAAAAAAGGGGGGGGGAGAGGGAGCTAAAAATGAAGGAACAAGTCTCTGTTCCTGTAGAATGCCATGAATTAGCCACATAAAATATTCCTACTTTTGAAAAAATAAAAGATTGGAAGATAAAAATTTGAAACAGCTTTTAAAATCAACATTAATCTTTTTATAATATCATCCTTGCTGTAGACCAAAGGCTTTAAGTGCTGCCATGCCTGCAGACAGACATTCAAGTGTAATTGAATTGGCACAAATATATCTGCACATGCTCCTGCAAAATTGATCAAAGCAGATTCTGACAACAAATGCAGCAAAAGGTTTGTTTTCTGTAATTATTTATCCTCTGGTATTGCCTCTTTTACTTCAGTTCAGCATACAGAAAAAGCAAATTCCAAAAAGTCTGACAGGAATAGAAAGGTATCTGGACAGTGTCTATTGTTGGAAAAATCGCATTAAAGGAACACACTAGATCCATCAGCAGCACTAAGAAAATGAAAGCAATAGTCTTTTCCACAATTGACACGTTACAAGTCCAAGTTTAAATTGGTTTCTGCTGCATCTCCATATGGTGTCAGAACTGTGATCTCCCACATGGAAAGGAAGAGATCGGTTACCCAAAAAAACAAAACAAAACAAAAAAACCCCAAACTGAAGAATAAGAATAATATGCGGAAGCATTCGGTCTGGTCTGGTGCCAGCCCTATTCTGTGAAGTATTCCTTATGAGGATAGAGAGTAACATGTGCTTAAGATGCAATAAAAAGCATTAATCTGCAGTGGGCTTTTAAGCATATGCTTTGTGTTAGGCATGAGTTGTCCTGATTTTAGATACGTGCATGCTTAAGTGTTTATGTTAATCAGAAAGTGCTTACAATAACCTTGACACAAATTTATGTTTTCTTCAGAAGGCCACTTATCTTGCAGTCCATTTTTCTCATTTCTTGGAGTGTTTTCCATCAAGAATGCATTTTGTATGTAGTGTTACATCTTCTGAATATGTGCATGGTACCTGGCATCTTTGGTGTGAGCATCGCACCATTACCTCTCCATTGTCCTCACTGCAGTTTCAGCATGAGATTGTAAACATGCATAAGAGGACTGCAATAGGTACATTAAACGTGTTTTGAAAAGTAATTTAAGATCCTGTAGTTAAACATCAATTAAAAAATTTCGATTAAACTTGAAAGACAAAGCAATGTTAGCATTGTAGCCAGCTTTATTTAACAGTAAGTGTCTTTAAAGTTCCTGAACCATTCTTAGATTAAATATTCTTGAGTTTTAAGTAATGACACTAAAAACAGTTAGAGGCCCACAGCACCCACCAGGTGCTGATGTTCCAGAGGAGCACTTGATGCATGTGGGATTCTACACGCGTAGGAAGCAACAGAGGGTGCCAGTTTGCATTACAGGAGATCCAATGCATACCTGAGTTCATAGTGTTAAGTGAATTTGCCAGCTATCGTGCCATCTAGGTGCCAGCAGCCACACAGAATATCAAACATAGAATTATGGCATTGTTTTTGTTGGAAGAGACCTTGAAGATCATCAAAACAGATATCTTAGTAAGCACTTGTGCTTCAGAGAACGAGTATTATATGCTGCAACAATTATTTTGCACTTTTTTCATTGTTCTTTCTTCATTGCTGCACAACTGACTGTAGACTCCTACTCTGTTATTAGTGACTCAGAGACTTAAGTGTTGACCTGATAAAGCTGGAGATAATTCAGTAGAAGCTGGATGAACAAGCAACTCAGGTTAGGTTCTGTGGGAAAGAAGTTGATCAACAGCATTTTGGAAGGGCTGTTACGTCTTGTGAGAAATTACTCAAAGCTAAAAGATTGGCCCGAAGGCTATTATCTCCCTACAGAACTTTTTTCGTGCTTTCAGCAAAAGTATGGTGCTGTAGGAATTGCACTAGTAATGCCAAGGTCAGCATCCCATTTTCTGGTGGGTGTCAGTTGTCCCAGTGACTGAAGGTGATCGGAACTAAATCTAAAATGAAAATTTCTCTTTATGTTAAAAAAAAATAAAAATGTACAAGTTTGTTAAATGACAGGAGCTTTGAGCATGAACTGTTAGCAAAAAACACCCCAACATTTTACGAATGCTATATTGAAAAAACAATATATATATATTTTCTATTCTTCTGACACAAGTATTTTAAGTTTTGCAGGAGCCTGTAGACATTAGCTGTGTTACCAGTAGATGGCAATATTGCTTACTCCCTATAGCTTCCATATGCTTGGCAAGTTCTACCCAAAGGCCGTTTCTATCCAGGGAAAACAATTTTTCATATGTCTTTTAAACAACAGCATTATACATGTTAGACAGTAGTCACTGTATGTTAAGAGCACAGTTTATCGCAGATTTTGTTTATTTGCCTTGGACTCTAGAGAGAAATGTCTTTTGATTTCAAAGGACGTGTCATCTATGTCTTTGACATAGTCTCTCATGGATTCAGCTATATTAGTGAGACAGTTTATCTCCTCCAGCTGCTCACCACTGTCCCTTTGCTGGAGGTTCTTGCCCTTGGAGACCAGTGTGTATATTTTTTGTTTAAATCACATTAGGAAGAATCATCTGTTTTAAGCAAACCCTGCCAATTTTACTTCAAGTAAATTAAAGAGAAGTTACTTCATCTACATGGATGAGTAGAGCCAAAGTGTTGTGGTAAGTGTCTGGAGGTAGTCAGTCTTCCACAGGCAGGAGAACAGTCTTCTCACAGAGAACATCTGTGCACGATCTGAAGGTCTCATTCCACATTTTGCATGAAACAGCATAAGATCTCAGTCTTCCTCATTACTTTCTATGTCTCTTTGTATTGTAGTCTAACTAACATTGTTTAGAAATGTCTTGGCTAGAACAGTCATAACTAAGAGTAAGACAAGCTACAAAAATATGAATGTTCTTTGATATTAAACTATGTTGTTTTGCACACCTAGGAGACAAACATTAGTTTTATTTTCTTAATTACAATTTTTCTTCAAAATTGAAATGTAACCCAAGACACAGAGTGAAGTGATGCAGTAGCCTTTCACCTTCATACAGGAGCAAAAAACCATGCTCCAGTCCAAAAGCAAGAAGTTTTGGTGAGCTGGTATTAATTCCTTTGTATGTTCTGTTCTTTGAAAAAAAGGATACGTGAATAGCAAGGAGATGGCTGATTAGGATTAAGATTTATTACTGGAATTATCTGGAGGGAGCTCTAATATCGGCAAACTAAGTGAATAAGCTTTCCATTATATTGACAGTATTTGCTAGTCCTGGAAGTTTTAGAGTTCCAAGACGCATTGCAAAATTTAAAAGTAAAAACTCTTTGACACCTATCTTTGCAGGTTGGTGTGGATAGGATACTGAGGGAACCTGCAGAACTGCTGCAGCATCAAGGTTTTCCTTCTCTTGGAAGGGCTTTTTGATTTATGTCAGCTGAGAGTTGGTTAGGAGTTGGTTCTGACAGTGCCACCAGCTCACTGTGGCTGTTTAAATAAATGACTTAATCTCTGTTTTCTTTTCCCTCTCCTTAAAGAAAATGAGAAGAAAAAAAATACATGCATATTTATAAAGTACTTTGAAAGTTATAATTGGAAAATACTTTCTAGTGTTAGGTACAAAGATTAGTCTCTAATAGTGATACTTGTATGTAAGTATATTCTCAAAGATCAAATTTAACAACTTACTGTCCCTATGTAGAAGACTTTACAGCTGCATTGTCTAAGAGTGTTGATATATAATAATAGTCTCATTTCTGTAATAAAAGGCAAATGATCTGAGGACAAAAGCCTATCAGACTTAATCACACTTGAATCTATTGCTGCAATCACCAGTTGGATGGAAGACTTTTTTATCTGGAAAGAAATCATATATGTGATCCTGAACTGGCGTTTCACATAACTATGTCAATCTCCAGCAGTCTCTGTACCTGTTGCTAATTAGTCTGCAGTTTTCATATCTTTATTCCCATAAAATTAAGTAGATAGGTTTAATTGACTTTGTTTTTTATATAAACAGGTAATCTCACCTCAACGCATTCCTGCCACTGTGACTCCTACCTTGTTGATGTCCCCCATGGTGTTCACTCAGTCTTCACCTGCTCCACCAAAAGCAAATGAGAGCGGGCGGTTAGCAGCAGCAAACCAAGAACCTGCTGCCAGCTCAGCTAGCCTTCTCCTGCCACTGCAAACCTCAGAGCCATCTGTGGTCAACAGCAGCTCAATGACAAAGATGCAGCTGCAGGAAACACTTCTACACCTGATCCAGGTAAAGTGCCAAGAATCCTACTTTGCTTAAAATCCAGATTCCCATTTTGATATAAGCACCCTATAATCAGTTTGCATCAGTCTGTCTAGAGGCTAAATGAATAATTAAAATACAGGTTGGAAGTTGTGCTGCTTATGGCTGTACGTTAACAGAGCGCTATGGCATAGACTGGGGATGTGATAGCCCCTCCTTGCACACTGACGGCTTAACTGCATTTTGATAAATCCATCTGATTTTAGGTTGAGGAAAGATAATAAATTTGACAGAAGGGAACAAAGATGACTGAAAGCTTCATAAGGTCAGCCTGTGAGCCAGAGAGATATCTATTATATTTTTAGCTAAGGATAAATAATGGGTGATTATCCTAGCTGCCAGGTATTTCAGAGATGCGTGTTAGCAGTAAGAGGAATTCAGATGGGAAATTAAAATTGCAGGATGAGTGTGAGCAACTTTAAAACGTGAGTTAGATAACGTAAAAATATACTAGTTGGGTTTATTCAATGTAATTCTCTAGTTCCAGTGCTAGAATTCCTTTTGCTGCAGGTTTTTTTTTTTTTCAAGTTTAAATGTGACAAAGCATTAACAATATTATGTATAAGAAGATTCTTTACTGCTCTGGGATGATATGAGCAATTATGAATATTTTTTTCCTTAACTTGTCATGTGATGAGTATCTGAAAAGTAGAAGTCAGAGAGGTTATATAACTAAAGACCTGCTGCAGAGCACAAGGAATAGAGACACAGGTTTAAGGGTGAAATTTGTAGGCCAGAACTATGTGCGTGTATGGCTTTAGAACAAAAATAAAAGTCATTATTGGAATGTTGAAGTTACTTAAAATGTGATTTAAGTTACAGACCCAGAAAGAAAACAGTATCTTTAACAAATTAGAGGCTTTTCTCATTTTCCCCTGTATTTTTGGTTTGGGATTAAAAATTAAAAATACTACATTATCCTATCTTTGTATACTTGGAGCATCTGGACAGTAGTAAAACCATATATGGAATTAAAAAGGAAACTAGTCAAGGAAAATTGAATTTTACTCTCTGAAACTGTACTTGTAAAATGTATATTTGACCCTGCTGTTTTTGATGGTAGGTAGGATTAAATTAGTTACTTGGAAGTTACTTACTACTAATTTCTGACCTGTTATTTTCCATTATATGAAAGTACAATCTCAGATGCTCCTGATTTTCCTCAAACAGTATCATAATTTTAATTATCCTCTTACGTTTATGTGAGCTACTTAGGATGTTCTTTCTTAATGTGGGTTGACCCATTCTTGCAAAATGATCCTTAGAAGGAAGAAGTTAAACAAGCATCAGAGCAAAAGGAGCAGCATCAGTTAGGAGCATTAAGTCTAAAAGAGCTAACACAAGATGGAAGGATTTGCCCAGGTAGGATTTAGTATAGGATCAAAACCCAGGGTGTTTCACTGTTCCTTCAGATGTGCTTGGAATTATCACTGACCTGATGGAAGAAACTACTTAAGGAAATCCCTGGGTAAATGAGGGCAAAGAAGAAATTACAGGGTGGTTTCGTCATCACGTTATCACACAAGAATAGTCCACTCAAATCTACTTTGAGTTTGGAAAATCTGTTTTCTGTGTACTTATTACTTCTTACAGAGATACAGTCATATTTGCTGCAGTAAACTTTACATTCACGTACAGTTCTTCTAAGACTACTAGCAAGGCTTGGAAATAACAAATATTTTTGGTACGGGAAATAGCCTTCTATTGCTTGCTTTTTAAAATAGAGTAAGGTTGAAAGTATCTGTCCATAACATGGAAAAACCTTCTAATCTCTTTACTCAAAACGCCTATTGTGCACTAACAATTACCTGTTTTGTTTTTCAGAATGATGACAACTTCTTAAATATTATTTATGAAGCATATCTCTTCAGTGTGAGAAAGGCGGCAATGAAAAAGTCTATGTGAAAGATGGTTTTAAAATTCAATTCCTATTGCTTCCGACTCCAGGAAAAAGGTTTCAAATTTTCCAAGTACGTTTACATTTAAAGAAATGGATGGTCTTAGGCATTTTGCATACATGTAGATTTTGCTTGTTGGCGAGTACATGCTGTACTGAGAAAGAAGCAAGTAGAAATGGATTGTGCCTTTAGGGAGGGGAGCATCATGAGACTGAAGACTTAGTCACAGAATATCTTAAATTATTTTTCTTACATTGATCCATACTTAGAACTGGTTTCCCTGCATAAGGACTCAGTTCTGAGAATTCAGTGTCCTTTTTTACTTGCAGTGTGGTTATTCATTGACTAGGTACTTGTCATGGGTTTTCTCCGAGAGACGTCATATGCGCGTGTCCCGATGAACGTGCCCATCTCTGACCACATGGTGGCAATGTTGGACTATTTTTAGGAACTCGAAAATCCGGGTGAAATCTTGGCAGAGAGAGTCTTGGGAAGACTGATGTATCATCGTACTTAGTTGTCTGCAAAGCAATTTAGATGAAATGTCATGACTTTCTCCCAAATTTTTGTAGAAAAATCTTTTTCTATTTTAACAGGAATATTTTTAGCTAGCTGTAGAAGTGGGACTCTGCAGGTGTTTTGAAGACTTGGGGCGAGGGCGGGGGGGTTGTTTCTGAATGTACTGCTATCAGTGTAGCTCTGGGGTGGCACTGGGTTCCTGTTTCTGTTATTCCAGATCCAATCTGCATTATTATAAGCAATGTACAGCTTTGTTAAGGGGAAGGCTACCTGGTGTAAAAGTCCTATGAATTTTTTTTTAGTGTGTTCCTGGAGCACAGTGATTTCATTGATCCATTTCTAAAGAAAATAAAATGGATAATCCCTACTATGTGCTGATTTAATTTTATTGTACCATGGACTGTGTATTTAGAATTGTTGGGTCACTTGTACGTGTATGACTTCAAAATGTTTTTACACTTGGCAGAAGACAACATGAGGTTTCAAATCAAGTAGAATAAATGACTGAAAGAAATTTTATATGTATATTTTTATTAATATCTGCCGCTGAAATGCCAGTTTACTACAGTTTAGTAACCCAAAGTTGTTGCTAGGAGGCATTTTTGTGGGTGCAGAGAACCCATTCTGTAATCATTAAATGCGCGTACACTCTACTATGGGCATTGATGTAGGCACAACTCAGTAGCCTCATCTGTGAAGGATCTTCAATAGTATAGTTGTAATGATTCAAACAGTTGCCCCCACCCCATACATCTGGCCTGTCTCTAGTGTAAATGTGTGATTTGGAGGGACAAGAAGCGGAATTTGCGCATATTCCTTGGCAAAGGCTCTAAATCAATATTTTAAAAAAGTAAAGAGCTCTTCTTTTTATACACAAATGAATAACCCCAAGAGACTCATGCCTAAAAAACCTGCTAGACTCTTCCTACACTAAGCAGTTCTTGGAGAGCAAGTTGTATTCTAGTTCAATTTTGTTACCAAATTGCTTATGATTCTTCCAGATTCAGTGAAAAGAACATGTTGAACAGATACTAGGAAGGGCAGACTTTAAAGATAGCAAGTCCTAATTCTAATCCTGTAGATGTAATGATCTATGTAGCCATTATAATTTTGGGGATTCTATTGAGTTAATTGGTATTATTTCTGAATTAACTGGTGTGGAAGAAATCGATCTAGTTAAAAGAGTTTGTATAATACTAAATACATGCATACTTGGTGTTAAAGAGGAGCTGCTGCCCAAGCATTCACACACCATTCATGGTGTCACACACACAGAGTTATTCTTGGGCATGCTTCTTCCTACTTCAGACTTGACCCTAGGTTTCCCACAGCAGAGTCTCAGGTGCTGGATTTTATAAAATAAGTAAATGAATTGAAAGGTACATCAACAGTAACAGCCTGGGCTGGGTGCTTCCAAAGAGAGGGACCCTGAACAAAGAAATCCCTGGGCAGTTACACCTTTGTGATCTACACACCCGCCCTTCATGTGCCCTTCACACACTGTTCACGCATCTTCTAGTCTGTTGGTGATTTTTCCGTACGGGGTTTTCTAACATCTAATTGGATTCTTTTTCTGTGTGTGGGCAGGCAGGCTCTTATCTTGTTGATTTGCAGTTTCAGCCGAAGGTTGGAGCCTCCTTATCTTCTGGTTTACGCTCCTTGAGCACCTGCCCTTGCTGGCAGAACATGGAGAACTGAAGAGTCCCAGACTTGGGGAAAAGCACTACCAAAACATTTGTGTGATATCAAAATACTTTCCCAAAGACTAAACACAGCACTGTACCAGTTGCTAGGAAAATGACTAAGAACAATACCTCTATTACGGCCTAAGAGCTTCAGCAAATCTAGTACTCATGTGAAGTAAAGCTAAGCAAACAGCACAAATCACACCATATTATAACCCTAAGTAATTTACTCTGATTAAAACTTATTTACATTAACTAATATCCCTCAACACTTGGTGTCTGTGATGCTGGATTATCTGAGAGTGCAATTTAAAGATGATGGGGACAGGTATTTAAGACCTCATTTGACATGTACAATTTCTGGATTTGGTGGGTAAAAATAATCTTTAAGCATCTCAAGCTGTGTTTGTGATAGGTCTTCTAGTCATGGGGGAAAGATTTTTACTTATAAAAAAGGCAAGTAGAAATTTTAAAAACATCGTTATTTATTGCTTTTCAAAGTCACATATCGTTCACAAAAATTAAAGGCTTATTTTGTAAAACATCTTCTGTTAACTCTTGATGCTTATGACAACAGTAGTATTGACACCGTGTTCAACAAGCTGAGGCTTCTCTTAAAGCAGACAAGGAGGGAGCTAATTAAGGGTTTCTTCTCGCTGCCCTCTCTCCCGGTTATATGTACGCCAAGTAACGCTGATGGAGTTGGATTTCTCTCACTGGGATTGTTCAGGAGGCATAACTTGCCTTTTGTGGAGTGAAGAAAAGAAGGGTAGTTGCTAAAGAAGGAAGGTGCTGTTTTAGCCGACTTGCACGCTTACCAAGAACAACAGCGGTAAGAAGATAGAACAGGCTCAGAGAGAAATTCTGAATTTTATGAGAATTGAACAGAAGAGGAAAAGTAGTGAGAAAAATGAAGCCAAACTTTCTGTCTAGGTTTCCATTGCAGACTGCAGGATTTGCTTCTTCAGAGGCATTTGAGAATTGAAGACTGAGCTTGGAGTCGTACCAGAGTGTGAAGCTGTGCTGTGCCCCTTCCTCTTTTCTTTCTACTCCAAACTGAAGTATCTGTCTCAGAAAACAGCTTTTTCCAGAAATATAGTCGGAGCCTTCCAGTACCCTGGAAAAGCTGGAGGATCCTCATGTAATACTGAAAACTTAATCTCTGCCTTTTGGTATTATATTTTGTTTAATAGCCTTTTATCAGCTGGGACTGTCTCTTCATGCAGCCAGATCTGAGCATGATGCCAAAAAGTTTACTTTGGGTTTGATAGATCAAGTCTGAACCAGAGTGGTTCTGAACGCTGGGGTTCCCCTATTTTTCTTTGTTTTTTTTTAAGACGCTGTTAGAACTAGGAAGCCCTTAAGCTAGCAAGGCCTCTGGAGAGGAAAAGGCCACAGCAGTTAGGATTGCCTTTCTTTGGGCCTGGTTGGTTGGGTTTTTTCCCTCTGAAAAAGGAAAAAAGGTAGCAAAGCAGAAAATCAGAAGGTATGTAAGGGTCACATTAACTCTGCTTTAGGTGATTCCACAGTGTGCATGTGTAATATTTTCTTATTTTCTGTGTATTTCTTAATATACTGCTGGGTTTGGGTTGTTTTTTTTTTTTCCAGTAGAATGAATACCTTGTAAAGTGGGGCTCAGCAAGAATTCCAGAAGTTGCAGCAGTGCTTTATGCATTAATCCCAGTCTCAGCCTTGAATTGGTATTAGTTTTAAGTGTAGTTCCACTTAACCACTGTCCACTTCCTTACAAAATTCCACGCCTATTAAACTGGAATGAGAAGACGAGGAGTAGAAAGTCAGTGAAATACTGAAGTCTCTGTCAGTGTTTATCATGGAATCCATAATATTCAGTGGAGGAATCCAAATCTTTCCTCAGGCCCTACTCACAGAAAATTCAAATCCTTAATTTGATTTTTATTCATTAGCTCTCTGTTGCTCCTCTATTTATTCCTCCTTGTTGTAGCTGCAAAGGGGATAATTAAAATTGTACAGTAAAATAAAATTTTCCAGGAGCAGGATGCAGCTGAATAGGCAGGATGCTTCATCTCCTCTGACAGTCTATTTAGAACATGTTGAGCTTTGAATTTCAGTCATGAAAGCGATGAGTATTCTGGATATCTTTGTCCCTTTAGGATATTAAATTCGTAGTTTAATATTTTAGCAAACTTAGAGATCTTTGCTGAGGAAAAGGCAAAATTGAAAGACATTTTTCAGTAAGGGTTTGAGGCTCTAATGTAGAAAATGTTATGAGATGGCAGCTTTACCCAGAGGGATTCCTCAAACCTAGAAAAAGGCAAAATTCTAGTCCTGGAGATGAATAATGCACTAAAAAATTAATCCTTAGTTAACCTACAGTAAACTTTACTGCTAATCCTAAGGACTTTTAAGAGACTCTTACAAGTCCTTGCCTTTTCCAGACTGCTACGGATATCTCTAACAAGCTTCTTCTGGCCTCTAGACATAAATCTGTGCACAGCTGAGTTGGGAATATAGGAGGAGGGAGCTTGGCATATACAAACAGGAGGAGGAAAATGTGGTTCTGCAAGACATTGAAGAAACAAAGGCTGTAGCTTTATAAACACTTTAAGCTGGCTCTGCTGCTGAAGAGGCAGCCCGTCACAGCCACCCACTCCTAGCTGCTCATCCCTGCTCCCACACCAGTCTTTCCTTCCTTTTTCCTTTATTTTTCTCCTTTTTTTTTTTTACGTTAAGATGAATGCAGAATTAGTCCAGGTCCAGACTTCCTCCACACCAAGGTTAGTTTTAACTTAGATGAGTTCAGGAGCCCAGGCACCTGTACCAGTGTATGGATAGGAGGGTGCAGCCACGGGGATAAGTGGGTGGGATGTGGGGAGAGGAAAGCGAGGCAGGATACTTGAGCTGCAGCACTGCCTTAAACTGACCTGAAGCTTTTGTGAAACTGTGATCTAAAGGCCTTTGCCTCTTCACTGACATTAAGACTCAGAAGATGGCACAAAGATCAAAATACGACTTTCTTGTTATTCCCTACCCTGGCTCTGTGTGGAAATCCATTAAAGCGTTTGCAGATACCTCCGCAAAGGGTAACTGCTGTTCATGAGTACTACTAATCTCTCCAGGCTCTCTGCAGGGCCGGTGGAAAGACAGGATCCTCTTGAGGGCAAGTCTCAGTACAAACCTAATTTAGCCTGGGAGATTAGATTGACTGCGCTAAAGTTAGTCTTTGCAAACACCTTCCCCACCACCACCATCTTGTACTGAACCAATACTGCCATCAGAGTCAGCCCCTACCTTTCCTCACAGTACAGCAGATGTTTGGGTGAATTTTCCC
>VXBL01003111.1:627722-748156 GCA_013400195.1 Aramus guarauna
TTTTTTTTATAAATTTAATGGAAACTGTACCATCAAGCCTGAACACACTGTTCAGATACAAATCTGCCCAGCATGGAAGTGAATGTGAAATGCAGAGCCAGATTGCTTTTGTACGTGTAGCTGAGAAAACTACTGAAACAAGCAGGAAATAAGCACTGGAAAGATAAAGAGGTGAGAAAAAAAGATTTTTATGTCATTTTAAAGAATAGCTTTTGGAAAAAAAAGTGTGTCCAGTATATGAACACCTTTATAGCTGTTATGGAAAGAAAAAAAGAGAGCTATTATAGAAAGGAATAGTTGCAAGTAATTTCTATGGTTCTTCCTTTTAAAAGGTAAGCAATATCTCATAAAAACTTCCAAGGAATGAATTTAGAATAAACATCTGGTGTACACAATAAGAAGTCACCACACATTTTTTGAGAGGAGCAGCTTCAGTCATACGTGTAATAAAAAAAACATTTTTGAAACCATTTGAGACATATACTAATTAAAAGCCCTTTTTACTATATTTGGACACAAATTCCACAAAAAGCAAAGTAAGCTCAACGTTCAGAACAACGTGTCTGCATGAACACCACCAGTTAATAAAGGCAGAAGAGAAAACCCTCTGGCATGTGGTGACTAAACGAAAGTCAAGAAATAGAAAGGATGACATCTTACTATCAGGGATAGAATAAGAATAAGAGTAAGAATAAGAATAAGAATAAGAATAAGGCTATTTCAGTTGGAGCGTGTTTTCAAGCCATGAGGAAACTATGGCAAATGATGGCAAAGTCCTACAGCTGCTATGACGTAGACAGCGGAATGCTAATCCCATCATTAGATCATACATAAATATTAACGCTTTTCCTGCCCAAGTGCCGGCAGCCTGCTCCATAGGCCCACGTGCTGAATGCAGAGCTGCTACGCGTTGCCTTGAACCGGTGCTGCTGCACGTCTCTGTTACACCATGTAGCTGTGTGTGCAGCCACCGGTACTGTATTTCTTCACTCGATACTGGAAATCTACTTCTGAAATGTACTAAAACAGAGAGAGATATTATTATTATGCCATTTCAAAAACCTACCCACCTGTGTGTTTTTCTTCAGCACTTGCCTGTAAATAAACATTTAGAGGGAGAGAGGGAAGGAGCATGCAGGCTCTTGGCAGCACTCCCAGCACAGGACTACTCAGGCCGGGAACAAAATTACGTTTTCCTTCATTTTTACTGCTGCTTCAGCCTGGCTCACGCGCTGCCGTTCCACTTAGAGCAGTAGCCCCAGACCTACCACTTAGTAAAAGTGCCTGCATTTCTCATTCATCTAAGAAAGTTGGGGGGTTTTATGCCTGAGGCTCCCCTCTCAGGTTCTTACTGGGGAAGTCCTGCCTCTCCTGGCTTCTCCCACGGATGCAGCAAGCTGTGGCCGACAGTTTGAATTAGAGGATCCGTCAGGCTGTGGTATCGTAACATAATTCAGGGACCCCATACTTAATGCTTGCTGTTTGGCAAGAGAGCTATAATTCCCATCTCTTAGAGCTATGTTTGCGAGCAGGATCAACCGCTTGTCCCTGCTGTCTCACCCTCTTGTGATACGCCTTTCCCTTCCCCTGTTTCTACACCTGAAAGCTCAAACCTCATGCTTCCAGGTAACCTGTGTCCTCTTTCCTACCGCCGCCTCAATTCCTGGAATCCCCACCTCCAGTTCCTCCAAAGCAGCAGCTCGCAGGGAGATGTTTGCCCATGTCTGCCATGGAAGCACAAGCCGTCACCACGTACTGCTTTCAGGTGGATCACATCTTACCAAAAAATGTGTGCCACAACTTAGGAATGTCTGGACAATCGCAACAGCACCAAAGATGAAGATGATGTCTCCTGTAACAAATAAAAGCTTTGGTATCTTTGAGAAAAGTCCCTGCAGGAATCATAAAGCATGAGCTTCGTCATTGGAAGGGTAGAAGGAATGAGTAGAAGCATAAAGAAAATGAGGAATCTCCAGTTAATTCCTCTGAGATACATGAAGAAACGCTGGCTACATACAGTAAGAAAAGAAAGGATAGTGAATAATTATAAACAGAAGCGAAAGCTGGGAATTTTCAGCTCACCTGTAGGGACAGAAGTGAAGGTGTGGCAACTGGAAGAGGAAGCAGGGAGATGGAAAAGCACAAATGAAACACAATTTTGTTCAGGAAAATTTTCACTTCCTTGTATAAAAGCAGAAATTTAGAGAGCATTGCAGTTCAGAAAAAACACTAAGCTAATCCTCAACTGTGGGGGGGCTGCTAAATCCAGCAGGCAAACGTTCTTCAGTGCCAAGTGCATTGAACCAGCCAGACGACCAAAGATGAAAACCATAAGCACTCATTTCTAAGACATCAGTAGACAGTCAAACCAGAGCCAACTTTGCAAAGCAGAGCACTCCGCCAGTGCATACCTTGAAGAAATCAACTCACAAAATGGGAAGATTTCAGAAATAAAATACCACTTAGGAGGAGATAGAAGGAGAAAAGTTGGGGGCTCTTCTCATCACCCCATAACAGAATGTTTAATTACACTGGTGCTGCGCGGGCAGGTCTGAATATACAGATAGTGGGCTGGGGAGGATGGGCAGGTTCAGGTACAGAACAGAAGGACACAATTAGTCTGGTCAATATTTAACCCAAAGCGATCTGCTCTTTTTTTTGGAAGGACGGCAATAGCGGTGATTTCATAATCCACTTAAACATCTTTGGATGAGAACTCGTATATGATTTTCAGGGATTTCTACTTCTTACATATATTTTCTGTCTTCAGCATCGCTCTAAAAGTGCTTTTACACAACTAGCTAGACAGATACAGAGTATTTAGAAGTGCTTTTTATACAAATTACCCTTGCAAAGGAGAGAGAAGGAACTATCATCTCCATTTAAAATGGACGTGAAGAGTGGTTCCATAATGGATTTACAGAGGTCACAGAAGAAGTCAAGAGGCAAAGGCAGAGACTGATGCTCACTTGCGCCTCACTGGGGCTTCACTCCTTTCTCCATCACTTCATTTTTGTTTACAGCAAACAGAAAAATCCCTCAGTCCAGCCCAAACTGCTCTGTTTCCCAGATGCAGCACTTCATAAGAGCTCAGCGCGTTGTGTAGGTGGAGAAAACTGGAAAAACAAGGAACAGACAGAGGCAACAGCAGCAGCCTAGCGACCAAAAATGAGTGCTGACAAATGCAGGGTTTCTGATGTGATATTTTTTCCCTTTGCAGGTGCTACATGAGCCAGCAGGAATCCCTTCCCCTCTCCCTTCCTCTGCAGCATCCCACGGGCTGGCACGTGACGGCCTGGCGCGCCCTTTGCCTGTCGTCGGCCAGACGGATGAGCAAAGCCAGCAGGAGTCACGGAACAGCGACAGTATTTTCATAGGCAATTCCTGTAGTGATCAAAAAATAAATTGCTGTTGCTGCGAAATGTACTCTCTCCACCTGTGTAACAGAGACCACGCTGAAGAGGCCAGTCGGTGCAAGTTTCCCGTTAGCCGTCCCGTCCCATTAGCGTCTGCTCTTCCCTCGGAGTCTCTGATGTGATTTGCGACGTGCTGCTGACAAAGCTGCCGTTGTGCTTCCTCCTCAGAAATGTTTCTCTTCTGCCGGATGACTGCAGCGGCTTAATGGGAGTCTTAAAGGTTTTTTTGATGGTCTGTCCAGAAGTGAGCAATCGCTACTGGCATTTCAGAAAAGACCGGAATTGACAAAAAGTTCATTTTCAGTGGGAGAGGAAAAGGAAAAACCTCCCATGTGTTACTGACTTCCCCAAAGTGAGAGTTTGACAGAATAGGTTGGACTATTGAGCTATCAAGATCTGTGTCTGCCCCTGTCTTTTGCCACCCCAGTCTTCATGCTTCAGGAGAAGCCCACGGCCCAGCGTAGCACTGCTCAGCAGTGGCAAAAAACACTGTGGGTGACAAAACATCTTCCCGACCTCTCACTTTATCTACACAGAGCTCCTCTACGGAGATTGAACTCACTGTGTGCTCTCAAGCACATTATCTGCATTTATTTCTACACCTTATTTGCCCTGAACTGCCATACACACAGCTCACGATTTTCTAGTGCTAATAACAATTTTCTACTTGGTTAACATGTGCAGCACCATACTAAATCCAGCTAATTGGTGTTTTCTCCACCAAAAAGCAGGAAAAGAGCTCCACGGCTATCCTAGCCTGTCAAGCTTTCCTCCTAAGCAATCAATTCTAAGGAGTTTTAGTTACATCAGCCTCCTCTGCTTCCATCTTATTCCATACTAGATGTGTTAGGTAATTATTTTTTTTTTCATCTTTTAGCCCCCGTATGACCAGCAGCCTGCAGTATTTGAAAGCCTGCTGGCTTCCCCCCAGCATTTTGGGAGGACTGCGAAAGCAGTGAGCTCCTTTCTTTCCTGATCGCCCTCACCAGATGTTCGCGTCAGTGAGATGAGAAAGAACAACAGCCTGCCCTTTGCTGCTGGAGACCATCCTGGGAGGGAAGGCTTTGGACGCCAATAACCTTTGCATTTTCTGTTTCTGCCTGGGTAGACGAGGAGAAAGCAGCTGTTGGTAGATGTGAAGCCAGACATTAGCGCACAGGGAAAAAATATCAGCAGAGCTCTGGAAAAACTCTAGAAGACAAGTTGGACCTTACGGCACTTTAAGGATGGGACAACGTTGATGAGAAATTGAGGATTGTGGCAATAGTCACAGCACAGTTTGCTAAGTCCTGGGCTCTGTTTACTGCTCCGGGGTGTGACGAGTGCTGCCCTGCCGCAGCCGGCCTCAGGAGTTCACCTCCTCAGTGAGCTGGAGCTTGCAGGGTGGGGGTGCAAGTTGAGTAAGGGGAATTTGCTGGAAGAGGAGAGCAGGTGGAGTGTCCTGGCATAGATGTCTGGCCCCGTGTCTCGGTGATGGAGAGCGATAACCGTACGGCTGCATCACAGCGTATGCTGTAAAACCCAACTGCTGTGTTTGGTTGTTGGTCTCCCTCCAGCACTGGGCTCCACATGGGTAGGTGACACTCAGCGACTAGTAGAGTCTTATGTAGCTGGAAGGTGCAAGAGGAAACTTGAATATGACCTGCCTGACATAATAATTTAGACTACGCACGCCACTAATGCTGAAAAGGCAGGTCCCTGTGCAGCATGGCGTGCCGCTGCTGCCGGGTCGCAGCCACCTCCGCACAGCCAGGGCTGCTCAGCTGAGCGCGCTTCTCGCCTGCAATGGAAACGTCACCTACCCCTGCCCGGGGCTCTCCTGAGACATTACGCCCACAGCGGGGCAGGTCCGGCGTGCTGGCAGGGGCCGCCATCCCTCTCCGTCCCAGTTGGGTGCAGCTCTCACCAACCCTGCAAAAGCCACCACGGGGACCTGCCCCTTCAAAGCAGCGTTTGCCAGAGCTCCCGGGCCAGCACTGCCAGAGCAGCTTTGCTGACTCCATCCATCACGGTCTCTCAGATGTGATCTTCATTTCTTGCAATGTAGAAAGACATCACGATCTAATGGCTGTTCTAAGTGTCCAGAGCAGAAGTGCTCCACCAGAATTATTGGCCTGCAAGCTGCAACACCCATTTCACTGCTGCCTGCTATGACATTTTGGACCTTACACAGACATAAAGTAGCTTAGTGGCTGTCAGAGTGTGAGACTGTACATTAGAGCACAAGAAGAGCCAGGTAATGCTTTTTCTTTCTAGGGGATTTATACGCCTGGTGAGCAGAGTAGGTCCAGGTTTAAACTGCAGCTAGAAAAGGGAATCACTCAAAACTGAGAACGCCAATTAATTCCAGCATCACTTGAACAAATTAAGCTAAGGTCAGAGCTGCAGCAAGCAACCATCACTAATGAGATTTCAGTGCCGCTCTGCCGACTTTATGCACATCAGATTTCCTGCGAAGGAATCCCTTGGGGCACAACTGTTTGGCTTCTGTCTCAAACTTCAGGAGCCTCTGGCTCAGAAAGATGTTAACTTCGACCAGAAGGCAGGCAGTTGGAGGGCTTCTTGGGCAAACGTCAGATGATTTTAGACAGACATCATGACTTGGAATTTGAATTTTCTTTTTTTGCAGCATATGCATCTATTTATCTATAGCTTTGGTAATCCTAAATTCCACTTTTGGTCATGGACGGTGAATGCAGTTGTTAGTTTTATTTCAGGTGTGCTGCAGATTGCTCTGTCCCCGACCCAAGCAAATGGTTTGTCGAGCTGTCCCTACCTCTCTACTGACTGTCCCGTGTGCTGCCCAGACGCTGACAACAGCAGGAGGAAGCAGAACAAGCGAGGCTGCTAGAAACTGATTTTTTTTTCACTTTTTTTTTTTTACTTTGCACACTGTTACACCTCCCAGCAGTAAGAGAGAGATTATTTGCTCTCATAACACATGTGCCTAAACCAGGCTAAGTCCTCGTGAGCCCCTTGACGTTCTCCTTGGCTGGCACCCATGTCGGGAGGAGACGGCTGCAACCTGGAGAGCCCTCACCCACCGCGGGGGCTCCCGGCTCTATCATCCCATGCTGATGGGGGTTAAAAACGTCGACAAAAACTGCGAGCAAGAAATGCGCTGGTTTGCTTCCTCAGCTAATTTGTGCTCCTTGAAGGAAATCAAAGGCGGCGTTTAATGATCCTTCTGGGCACAACATGATTTGTATCTTCATCCTTTCGGGGCAGGCTCACAGCACGAGAACCCCTGGGGTGGAGGGGAATTCTCTTTGAAAGCCGCTCGCCGAGCGAGACGCTGTCAGATGTTGAAGGGAGGAAGAACGAGCGTGTGTTATGAAAGTTGGCAGGTGACTGAGCTAATTACGGACTCGGAGGCAATTTAGGGTGACGGGAAGTGACTGGAATTGTAACCAGAGGTTAAAAGGAGACAGTGCCGGCACTGCCGTGCTCGGGTGGGCTGAAGACCGTTCCCCATCAGCCCGCTGTGCAACATAGGTCAGGGAAACACCTTTCACACTCGCCGCAGAGGAACTGCGGAGCAAAACGCAAGCTGCTGCAAAATGGTGTTAATCTGATGTGGAAAGGGTCCTTGCGGACCCTTCCCCCACCCTTTTCTCTTCTTCAAAACTGTCAGGGTATTTTTAATAACAATTGATGGTTGCCTAAAATCACAAAACATGTTTTCATTAATATTCATGAAAGAATGGACTGTTTTTATCTACACCTACATCAATGTGTGGTAAAACGTATCCCAAGCCCAGCTTTTATCTTTAATCACACTGAAACTGATCGCCTCTGATTTTTGTGGGGAAAAAATAGTCCTGTTTTCAAAGGAGAAAAGCATGAAATGTTATAATTTGTAACCTAGAATTTTGGCAAAGCTGCTCCTTTCTGTGAAATCAAAAGGAAGGAAAAAAACAATCAAACTTTTAAGATTTTTAATTGAGTTCTGAATTTTCCAGCAATGCTGATATGCATTTCGACAATAGCTCTTGCCTGGACACTCAGCAGTAGCAGCAAAATAAATAAAATTAACAGAAAACCTTTAGGAGATTTAAAAAAAAAAAAAAAAAGAAGATAAAAAAGAAGTCTTTCTACCTATACACTGCCCTTTATTTACACTACGGTAGCATGCAGCAGCTTCCCCAGGGATCAGGCACGAGTGCTGTATATATTGTGCAACCCCCCAGCTGCAGAGCCCGTGGCCCACAGACGCTACGCTGGGGATAGTCAGCTCATCTGTACTGATGCCATTTTTCCTGACAGGCAGATGTTTAATGCCCGGATCACTACAGAGAGGTCTGCAGAGCGCTGCAGGCAGCTCCGCCAGCTCCCTCACCCACCCCTGCTGCTGGGGAACAGATAAAACCGCCCTGTGGGCTCAGTCCAACCCCTGGACCACTGACAATGTGATCCAAATAAATTAGGGGAGGGGAGGGAAGCGGAGTGGTTTCTGCTTTGCCCCTGCAGATCACTTGCCGAGCGAGAAGATGTCCCCGGCTCCGCAGGCTACCCTGTCTCCCTTTGCAATTAGGGAGCACCTCTGTATTTCCAAAGCACCATACAGCCATTACCGAATAAATCCTCATGAGGATTTCGATAAATAGATGAGGCCATAACATAACAGACCACGAAGGCAAGTAACTGATCTCTGCACTCCTCACATCTGCTGACCCTGACAGAGAAGCACATGGGAGAAGGGACCCTCCTTCCTTCTAGCCCAGCCAGGCTGGAGCAACCCTAATTTGGCCCAAATACCTCTGTCCTGATAACCTTGCAAAATCCTGAATCCTTCATAACACACTGAGTAGGGAGAAGGAGGTATTTGTAGCGTTTCCTCTGAATAGGGTCATGGCATCATGCATTTAATGCAAAGGATTTGGCAACGTAAATGATGCTGCTAGACGTGCTCTGAGTTGAGTGTCTTTACAGCCGTGGAGATTAGCAGAGTAAGTGGCATCATTTATTTAGTCACTTGAGGCACCACAATTTCTGGGGCTCCCCACGAGGCAAAGCCTCCTCCCTCGAAAAAGCTGTTCTAGTGCAGCCACTTTATCACAAAAAGCTTTAATGTCTTTTAAAATGGGGTTTCCCATCCTCCTAATCAAGTTCCTTCAGATCATGTGGACTTGAAATGGAAAAGATTAAATTTAACCCTTTGGTAGTAGAGAGATAAGGATAAAGTAGACTTTCACTCTGAGTGCTTTTGTGACAGCACCCAGCAAAGCTACAGTCTGCTCACAGTTCTCCCCAAACTAAGCATCTGCTTTCACTTACTTTTCCTTTTTCTTTACTCTTTCTTCTTTTTCTTGCCTTGCCGTCAGAGATGGTGGGAAGACGCTTCAGTGCTCCTTGTTTCCTGTACATTCTGCTCTCCCTTGGTGTCTCCCTCCATGCCCTAAATTTCTTGCTGCTCAGAACACTATGCCTGATGAGGGTTTAGAATGCTGCTAGCAAAAGAAAAAATAATCCTTGTTTCATCTTGGAGTATTTAAACAAGTCTAAATTTAGAGTGGAGCTGTGGAAAAAAAATTAAAATGAAAAAAGGCAAAGTAACCAGCCGAAGGCATTAATTAATATGACACCTATGTGGCTGCTTCTATAAACAATGGGGACAGCGTAAGGCTTGCAGATGAATGGGTCTGCAGGCAGATATTTACAGAGCACCCGGGTGGAATGTGGGGTCTAGAAGAACATGTTTGGTCCAGATCATCCTGCTGACATCTGATGATACTCTGCAGGCCAGATATTCATCCATTATCCACTGCCTGTGAGGCAACCTGAAACGAAGAAGGTCAGTGGTATAATACCTGCCTACATGTCAGTCGGTGTACCTGGCGTACCCGTATATTCCCCTGTGTATCCCCCCTGCGGTACATTAGAGGTGAATCTGTCCCGCTCCGCAGAGATCCTAGTGAGGTATCAGGTATCCGGGTATTAGCTGCATTCCCATGGTAAACAGGCTTCTACGTGCCTCCTCTATGGGGCCGTATCAGGGTCTCCTTGTGACCACTGGCCCTCATCAGCCTGGTCTCCGATGGCAGAAGAACCCTTCCACGCACAGCTTCAGACTGTGTCGAGCATTGCCCCTGCACCCAGATGGTGTTAAAAGCAGCTAATTTGACCCAAAACACACCTGGGAGTGAGGGAGGTATCATTTTCCCCCAATGGCTGCGGCGAGAAAGGGTCTCTCCGGGAGGCTGTGCTGACCCAGCACCACCCAGCGCCGCACACCTTTCAGGTCTCACCAACCCAAACTTCCCAGGTCCCAGGTGCACTGCCGGTCGCGCAGCCAACCCCGTCCTAGACCAAACAGCAAGATCCACCAGCATCTCCCCGTTGCACTGCGGCTTCCCAGAGCTCAGCTGGGATTGCACAGGCCCCGATGCGGCCAAACTGGGAGGGAGGGCAGCGCTGAGCTGCAGGGACACCTCCCCAGCCCCAGCTCCCTCATGCAGAAGCAAGCCCGCAGCCCTCTTCCCCGTCCCCGCTCAGCTATTAAATCCACACCTCTGGAAACTCGGCTTGCGAGTGCTAACTCTCCCCGGCAGTGAAATCTGATCAGAAGAGATTTGCATGATCAGCCAGCAAAACCAGGACTAAAAGTGCTTTTCCATCACTGCCTCTGGAGAGGGCCCCCTCCTCCTGGCAGCTGCTGGGACAGGGCGACCGGATTCTCGAGTATTGGCAAAACCACTTGTGATTTCCAAACCACCTCGAGGAACAGCTAAACCTATTCAGGCAGACCAGAGACATCATCCTCGTATCTCCTGAACAGCACACAAGCTCGAACACCATTGAGAGAGCAGTTTCACAAGCAGAACGTTTGACCAGGGTAGAAAGAAGCTTTTGTACCCAGATACCTATTGTCCTGGCTCTGGCTGGGATAGAGTTAATGTCACCAGGAGCCAGGCCAGGTGAGCCAGGCTGGCCGGGGGATATTCCATACCCTGTGACGTCATGCTCACCATAAAAGGGGGCTGGTCGGGGAGAGGCGGGGTCGGCGCGGCTCCGGGATGGGCTGAGGGTCCGGTCGGTAAATTGCTTTCTGTTACCACCCGTTGTGTATCTCTGTTATCAGCACTGTTGTTGATTGTTCCCCTCTCCCTTGCTGTCCCAGTAACCTGTCCTTACCCCAACCCAGGAGGCTTTTGCCTTTGTTTGTCCGGTCTCCTCCCCACCCCGCCGGGGAGGGGTGAGCGAGCGGCCGCGTGGTGCTCGGCTGGGCCTAAACCACGTCACCTATCTAAGGAGTCCTGCCAAGAGATAATGAGAGGCACAAGATTATGATTTAAAATAAATGTATCTGCTGTGAACAAGACTGCATACTTTATTCCCATCATGCTTTGTTTTAAGTTATTCAAAATCAAAGCAAATTATTCTTATTAAGTGATTATGTCCCAGATGTTTTAAGTTCAGGATCATGATGGAGCAAAGATTTGCTCTGAGGTAGGAGGTGGTGGCAGGCACACAGCAAGATCCCAGTGTCTCCGGAATGAAAAGCAAGTCAGTGCTGGTCTCCTGCAACCTCTTCCCCAGTCCTGAGATCTACAGTGCAAAAAGGACCCTGATGCCCGCTCCGCGTGGGCCCTGAGACACTGCTCCAGGGTACCCAGAAAATAGGAGGGAGCACCCCTGCCTCACGGCACGGGCCAGCTGGGAGATGAGTACCATGGGTCCATCGGGAAGAAGTGTCTCGGGTGACCAGCTCCAGCGCGATTAATCTCCTGGCAATAGGAGCAGCACCACAACAAGCCTGAGGAGGCTGAGACGCTGCCCCATCTGCTCTTCATCTCCACAGAGCCGCGTACTCTTCTCTCTGCTGTGTTCAAGGTTGTTGCCATGTTCCCTGCTCCGGCCGACGCTTTCCAACAGAGACACTTGCTGCTACAGAACAAGCCGTAGTGACCAGTGCTGCACCGAACGAGGTTGCCTCCAGCGGTTACGTCATGCCTGGCACATCTTGCCAGTTAGCTTTTTCTGATGCTGAGTGTAGGGGTCCCCTTTCTTCATTTTGCCCCATTCTCATATTTATCCCACCATGAGACTACACATTAGTCTGCTGAGGCATTTCCAGGTCAGGGTCACCACATGAATGCATTAAACAAATGAGGATTTCTACTGTCTTTAGTAAACTCCGCTCATACACTGCTAACATCAGTGTTTTGTTCTTTGCCTGGTCTTGACATTTGCCAGTATCTTCTCATAACAAGATAATCCAAACTGAACTCAGGTTCCAGTCAAACCAGAAATTAATAGAGCTGGTAAATCTTCCCCCTGCCTGTGAGTACAGCACAAAATCGCACTGGCATTTTTTATTGCCACATAGCTTTGCAAATTTAGCTCTAATTTGCTGTACTCGCTCACCCCGTATCTCTTGCAGCCTTAAATTTTCACTTCTCATTATGTGTTTGCTTTCATTCTTTCTCATAGGATCCATTTTCTTTTTCCCCAGTCAGACCCTGCCATCGTTTATGTCCTCCCTGTGCTCCAACTGTGCTCGCACGCTGTGGCGGCTGAGCTCTACAGAAGTAACTGGATGCACGCTAATCCCATTAATGGCCCTCCAGTCACCTGCGGTTTTTCGGTTTTCCGTGCTATTTTCATTTCATCGTCAAATCCCACTCCCTTGCAACTTTCGATCATTAAGGGGTTAAGTGAAATATATCCGGTAAATGAGATAAATCCAAATAAAGGCATTTGGATCTCCCAGTTCAGCGTGTTGCTGTGTCTCATTGCCTTTTCTATCGGTGTTTCAGGGTTTTCCAAACGCACTCAGACAAGGGCTCTTGCCAGAACCCATCTGGATTAAACTGGGTCCCAGCTGCAAATAGCACACAGTGGCTGGAAGAGTTAGTGAAAAGATCCTGCAAAAATCAGTCACAATAACTATTTGCTTACGGCTCCTTGCAAAGTGGAGAGGAAGTGCTACCTAAAATGTTGATTCTCCTGCCTTCAGAGCGCATTTCAGATTTTTTTCGGAACATGCCTTTTTATCATCTCTTCCCTAAAACATCCAGACAGGGAAGCCTGCCACCCAGGATGCTACCCCTCATTTTTAACCCTGGTAAACACGGAGGAATGAGACCTTGATGGTCAGTCTTCCTAACCCCTCTCAGAGCAATCTTCTCCCCTTTTCAGGCTGCAGAGGAAGGAAGAGGCAGCAGAAGCCTCACGGTCCCCAGTCCCAGCAGCGTGAGGCCGGAGACGTTCCTCCGTACGTCCTCACCTCCAGGTTCCCCCCGGGCCGTCCGGGTCTGCGTGTGCCCCTTCTCGGGGCAAGAGTCCCCACACCGCGTTTGGCTGTTTGGGAAATGCATTAACTAAGATCCAGATCTGCTCTGCCTGTGTCTTCATAGGCTGACAACGGCACCCGCTGTACAGCCGTGTGGTACCTCGAAGGCGCTGTCTCTAGAGTGTGTAGAAATTGATTTTTTTGTTGATTTTAAGGTCAGAAAGAAGCATTTCAACCTTCCCGTGTAACCCTTTGCACTGACTTAAGAAAATAATCTGGAAATTTCCGCCCTTCAGGCCCACAACCTCTGCTTGAATGAGATCGTAACTTTAAAAAAGATACTCAGTCTGGAGTAAAGATTGTAATAAATGATGAAGCCATCCTATCCTGAGGTGAGTTATTCCTGTAATTACTTAATTGCTCACCCCAGGCTTTCAGCCTCTTCATCATACAATTTAACTCATATTCCACATTTCATGGTTTTATTCCCTTGTCTATATTTCCTCTGCCACTTCTATTATCCTATTTAATATGTGGCACCAATGCTGCAGTCAGTAGCACATCTATAATACGTACCTTAATTTTACTTCAGTATTTTGACAGCCAGTTTTCCCCTCCACATCCTTGACGAGAAACCTAACGATCTATCATGGCTTTGCATTTTATATTAAATAAGCCATTTGTAAAGGTGCAAGAGCTGATTGGAAGATACTCTAATAAATGGGTTAATCCATAGCCGTAGAGTCAAGCTGTTCAGGTCGCTCTAGTCATTTATAATCTTTCCACCGTATCTATAATTATTTATAATTCATACTTCTTGTGACAATAATGAGCTTATATAGCGTGCCCCTCATCCGAGCGTGCAGTTTGCTACTTGCTGCTATTCATCAAGTTCAGACATTGGGCTCCTTTGATTCATTGGTCTCCAGACAGAGATGAGGGGATGTCAATCTCAATTGAATGTTGCCCGAACGGAGAGGTTCCACTATCAATAAATAATTGCTCACATTAGGAGGCGATCAGTTAACTGGCAGAGTCCTTTTTTTTCATGCCGGTTTTGATTCCCGCCGCCCATTTTCCCTCCTCTCGCCTGCGTGAGGTCCCCAGACGTGGCTTGGAGGACAAGTGCCGGGGCAGGACTCGCGCTGGGCGCTGCCCGGCCTCGTCGGTGTCCTGCAAACCTCAGCGCCGAGCGGCAGCACGGCACGAACCCACCGGTGCCCGCAGGAGCCCTCCACGCGCCCCGCTCTCCCGGTCCCAACCCCGGCTCTGCAGCAGGGAAGAGCCGGTGCCAGGGCGACCTGCCAGCATCCCGCCGCGCAACAGGGAGGCCTGACGGACAGAGATCAAAGGTTGAAAGTGGTTTTGGGGGTGTGGATGCGACCCCTTTAAAGCAGGCATGGCTTGACCTCCGGCTGGAGAAGCCGAGACCCGTCTTCAGGAATCAGAGTAATCCCGGGTGATTTTATCCCACTCCACTTCCCTAAATCTGCGGCTGCTGCTGCTCGGTGAGGGGATTAAGGGGCTGGCGGGGGATTACGTAGCCGCTGCGGCTCCCAGCGCGGAGCTGCCTCCCGGCACGGCTGCTCCTCGGGGCGCGGAGCCACACCGCACCCACGGGTGCCTGCCAGCGAGGGTCCCCAGTGGGTGTTTGACCGCCCGCCCTGTGCCAGAGACCCCTGACGGCGCCCAGCAGCAGAAGCGACGTGCCCGGGGTCACCCCGGGGCTCAGCCCCGCAGCGGCAGGGCACCCGGCCCGGCAGCATGGCGGGGGCCGAGTGGGAATCCCCCCGGGGCAGCAGGAAGGGCGGGGAGCCCCCGCATCCCACCAGCCGGTCCCCGTGCTGATGGTTGGCGTGCGGAGGATGGGGCCCTGGGCCGTCCCGTGGATGATGCTCTGGCTCTTCTGCCTCCTGCCCTCCACCAGGGCCCAGACCAAGATCCCGCTGGAGACGTAAGTGTTTCCCTCTCTCTGGCGCGGGGCGTTTCTGGCGTGGAGTGGGTGATGCCGTGGGCGCGGGCAGCGGGTGGGAGTGCCTCCCTGGCAGTGGCAGGCACTGCGGGCGCAGGCTCCTCCGGCGGGGCACGGGGGGGTGGTGGTCTTTCCTCACGATGGTGGTGGTGGCTCCTGGGAGAGAACATGGGCTCAGGAGCCACAAATTCAGTTCCCAGGTCTAGCGCAGAGGCAATGCCTCATTTTCCTCGTTTGTCAAGCGGGGCAACGACACTCATCTGCTTTAGTTAAGCACTTTGACATCTATTAATGCTCTGCTTAATGCACTGGGCAGCAGAAGGCAAAACCAATTTAAAGACGTGTTTATAAAACCCCACCGCTGGTGCAACTTGTGGAGATTCATCCATGGAGGCAGACATCGGCGGCCCCAGTTGAGCAACTTCCCAGTTTTGCAGAGCAGTTCCAGCAGACGCTGCTGGTTTGCAGGGACGCATAGCACCGGTCAGGATCCGGCCGTGGGAGGCATACGCATGGGGCGTTTCAGCAAAGACGCGTCTCTTTGCATGCAAGATCCAGATCGTGCAGTGCAAGGTTTGCAGCCCCGCAGCTGATGGGACACTGATGGCTGAAAAAAGCCTTTGTGCGCGCACACACAGCCTGGGTTACACACACACACGTACGTGTGTTTATTTGTGTGTGGGGATGTCAGGGGATGTTAGCTGAGGGAGGCTAAAGAGAGGAAAGAGGCTACGGCACCTTTTTTGCTTTTTCCTGCTCCACCTTACTACACAGGCTGCAACAGCCCTTCCCAGAGCTCTGGAGCATACAGATGAAGAGCTGAGCTGTAAGACAAAGTACGAACAGCCATTTTTTCCACGCATGCACCGCATTTGGGTCCCAGTGCTAGTGCACATGCAGAGAATTTTGATGTCCCTTTTTCGATGTGGATTTGCAGGGCACCCACGCCCGCATGCGTGTTGGTGTGTGTGAGCAGCTCCTCCGGCATGGTCACCGCCGGAAAGCTCCCCGCCAGCAGCGCAGTCCGCCCGGCAGCCCGCCGGGAGGCTAACAGCCCTCAGCAAACCCAGTTTATAAAAACCTCACCTTGTTAAGCTGATTTAGGCAAGTTAAATCCTTTAAGGATTAAAAATGTCAGCACCGTGGTTGTTAAAAGTTGTTGTGGGGCAGCTTGGCTGGAGCTGGGATAGGTCCGTCATGCTCAGGATGGTCTGGAGAGGAGACAACACTGCCATTGAGTTTCAGGAGGAGATATGGCCACTAAACCAACCCAAGTCAGCTCAAGCCCTTTCCTGAGATTGAAAAAAATGTTCTGTATTCAAAAAGTGTCAGTAAGACCCTTGCGGATGTGCTCACCAACACAGCCTACGTGGTTACTAAGCCTTGCGCTGACTCTGTCCGGGTGGGTCTCAGGAAACTTTGCCACCGACTTTATTCTCGGCTGCACTATCAAGCCCTTCCTCAGCACAGTACTTCTGATTTGGGTTTCACAAAAAGGATGCAGAGGTTATACAGAAAAAAAATCCGACCTCTGATAATTTCAAACTGCATAAAATAAAAATCGACTTTCCATGCGCGGGGTAAATACTGCATGGAAATACCTTTAGGCCTTGAAATCCGTGGCATTAAGAAGACAGCCTGTCCTTTCTGCTGTTTTCACCACCGAATACAAGTGCAGGGATTACAGGCAGGCAATCTCTGACCAAATCCTTTTCTGATGTGTTTGGTTATAATGTGATAGCCCTTTACCACTGAGAAAAGAGTTACGTCACTTTGCGCAATTTGGAACTTATTTGTGTGCAAGAATAAACAATAGAAAAAGAGCTTTTCTCCCCCCGGTACTGACAACAGACCAACAGCTGAATTAATCCCTGGTGTTTCAAATCCAGTCATGAATTCAACTAAAACACAAAAGTTTCCCTTTTCAAATGAAATTTCAGTAGAAGAACACATTAGCCGGAGGACCAAAGGCAGTAAATCAGCAGAAAACGGATCTGCTCCGTAGATTGCACAAGGACATTTTGGGGACACAAGACCAGAGGCTTTTAAACACCAGCTGGGTTCAATCCCAGTTAAGTGACACAAGGTTAAGTCGGCCTGTGCTGCTCCCCATCCCGTGCCTGGCTTTGCAGCACCATACTCGGTTCATTCGCCAACTTATTCACATCTTTGCAAAGCTCACGCAGCTTCAACCCCAGCGGTGCAAAATCCTGCTCAATTATTAGCAATGCTGCTGGGGTGCAGGGTCAGCACAGAAACCGCCTCCTCTTTCCTCCTGGACACTGCTCTGCTCGTCATCTGGCCATGGCATGGGCAGGAGCGCTTGCAGGTGTGAGGATGGTGAGGATTTGGGGCTGGCTGCTCGGCCTTTGCTTCTCGGGGTTCCGGAAACATCAGGAAATGTTGGTAGGAGAGGTGAAGATCAACCTGGTATCACCTGGTTAGGCTGTCCCTCTATACATCTGCCTCTGAGTTCGTGGAGCCAGCAGCCTTAAATTAAACTTCTCTGCAACCTGATGAATTTTAGACTGACCTTTTCTTTCACTGATGAAATTACTATCCCAGACTTCATGTTTAGGTTCTCTCTTTCTACATTAAAATGTGGGGAGAGTGGAGAATATTAATTAATATCAGCACAAAACACCTCATACAGAGATGTTATAGAAGCAGCAGATGGGCATCAAGTTGAACTTTGATTCAGAGATCCTCATACCTCAGGAAATGCATTAGTCACTACAACAAACAAGAAAGCATCCCATGGTGTCCTTCTTTCTGGTTTCCACTTTTATTCTAGGCTTGCTAGCATAACTCTCATATGGGGCAATAAGTCCTGGCCTCCTAGCAAATACCATATTCTTCTTTACGAATGAAATGAAGAGATAAGAGGTCTGGCTGTCAAAATAAGACAGAGAGCACAATGTCAAAAAAAAAAAAAAGAAAAAAGTGCCTTGTTCTTACTGACTTCAGCTGGTGCTAGATTACACTCAGTGGTTAGAAATTGGCCATTGCCAATTAAGGTGTGATTAAAAAGGGCACCCACTCTCATTATGCTCCTTTTATAGACAGTGGAGAGTGATGCAGTTCAGTGCAGAAGCCTTATATATGCTCCAGATCATCCCCTATAGTTATCTATCTGTGTCTGTTTGCAAGAGGGGAGCCTAAACAGGCTTTCCTAGGCTAAAGTTAGCTGTTGTGATTATTCCATCATTGCTGTGCTGGCTTTGCTCCAGAGCTTGTCTCTATGTTGGTGTATTATTCTGCCAAGAAAGTGCTGTAATGCACTGGGAAAGCAGGTCCTGAGGTTAAAGTCTGCTTAGAACTGGAAGAAATCTACTGGAAGCCATAGGTAAGGCTCTGCACCCCATAAATAAGTAGTGTATTCTGGTAAGTGGAGAAGGCCATTTATTCCATTAAATAAATCTCTCCTAAGTGAATCCTTGTTGAAGGAACTGCATGTAGGTGGAACTGCCTAATGTGAATCATGTAACAGATTTCTGATGAAGTGCTCTGTCAATTATGAGAGCCATCTATTTTGATTTGGATGGCTCAGTGTTCAGGCTGCTCTTCAACATCCTTATGTTCTCCATGTGGTATTGCTATCATCAAGTTATTTACAGGATGGCACAAATGCAAGTAGTGTTTTACAATGATGAGGTGCATAATCTAGTCTGGCGTTATCAAGCTGTAGTATCTCCACCGAGAGCAGTGAATTCTTCTGGCTCATTAGTCTCTGCCCCATGCAGCTCTGGGAACTGAATCCAAGGGGTGAATTTTGACAATGTCTTCCAGGTCTGACACTTATTTATCTTCAGCAGTCTTGACATTAGGTGTCTAGCCCTTCACCCCAGGCTCCGTCTGCAATCAGTGAAGACAAATAGGTGTCTGCAGAGCTATTTATTTTACTTTACTAACAATAGAGGAAACCAGATGATATCTAAGACCTAAGGTACAACTCTTGCACCTCTAAAGTTAGGTAAGACAAATTCCACTCTGAGTCAAAATGTAATGACCAAGACCAGCAGAACTCAGTGTTTCTCCTTGCTGACTGATGTCCTGGACAGAATGTCCAAGAGAAGCACTTGCCTCCTGCCTTACTGCTTGTCTGGCTAGCAGTCTGGGGAGAAAGTATTGTCATTGTCAGTAGTGGCTTAGAGAAATACAGGATGGGCTTATAGTCAGGAGGATGGCGTTTTCCCTGTCTGAAGAAGTAAGCAGTTTTCTTTTTTCTCTTTTTAGGGTGAAGTCTTGGGCAGATGCCTTTGGTGGGGAGCTGTACTCCATCGTGACTAAGTATTCAGGCTCTCTCCTGTTGCAGAAGGTAGGAAAAAGCTGTGAGTGTTCCCTTGGCTTCGCGTCATCTCCCCACGTAGCCCTCCAAGCTTTGCCCCTGGGGTGGAAGAAAGCAAAACACATAGGTCTCCAGCTAACTTTCAAAAACGTGTACGTTCATATCCATAAGCACAGAGTGATGTCCTGTAGCTATTCTCCTTGAATTGGAGAGGGGAATCCTTTCATGAGCCATGGCCAAATACCACCTAAATTGTCCTAATTAAAAAAAAATAATACTTTTTAACAGTACTCCTTGTGCTTCCCCTCTGATCATGTCATGCCCTTCCACACTAACTCTTTTCTCATCCATTCCTAAGTGCATGTCCGTCCCTCTCCTCCTGCTCATCACTCAGCTATTCATCGTCACTCCGTTGTCCCCTCCTGCAGCTTTCCCGCTGGCACTCTTGTTTATTTCTGCTTCCTCATCTGTCTTCCTCCAGTCACTCATCAATTCTTTGAACTGTGCCTTTTAAACCCTGCTTTGGACAGGGTCTCTGAGACAAGTGCTCTGTAAGCTGTGATCTCCCAGAGGTGCAGAGCTCTGCCTCCCTGCCCTGCCTGGCATGCCTGGCTCCCTCACTGAACAATAGGCACTTCTGTGTTAAACTCTTCACCAGCATTAAAGGCTCCGGGGGCTTTAAATAAATGTTCCCATTTGTGGCTGTAGAGAAGTTGCCCTGTTACCTTTGATTCCTGAAGTCAGGGGTGAATGGTTGCTCCTCTTTCAGGCTTTGAACTCAGCACTGCAGCAGCAGGGCTGTATGGACCAGCACCTCCCATGTGCTGCTTGGGGGCCTGGTGGCTGCTCCGTACATCTGAAGGGGTGCGGTCCCCTCTCCACCTCACGTGGCTTTATGGTTGCTTTTCTTAATCTGATTATTCTTTTCAACACAATCCATACATTGCTTCTTAGGCCTTTAGGTGTCCAGTTTCTGTCTTCTGACTAGTAGTAACACCCACATCCCAGTGCAAAAAGGGATCTGGATATCATTTGACTTGCCTTGCCCTCGGTTTTCTTGTCCCCATAGTGCTGCTTTCTGTCCGGAGGAAGGGAGCATCTCCTGCAGCATCACCTTTACTAGGCTTGGCCAAGAAAGGCCTTCAGCATCCATCACAAAGGTCTCTGTTGATCATCAGCTCTTCTTAGGAGGAATGTGCCATCATGCAATAAAAAATTGTCGGTGCTGGTATAGGTGCTTCATGCCTCAATCATGAGGCAGCTGTGGTGTGATATCAATGCAGGCAAAAGTTTGGCTTTTAGCCGTTTTAATGATGCTTCTGCATTGCTTGGTTTTTTAGGGTCCCCAAGTGGTAGTGCAAGAGGCAAAGTGACATGCTACAGCATCTCTGGTGGGTGTTGGAGGGCCAGTGGGCAGGAAATACCTGACTATCAAATAACCCCAATCTGTATCAGTGTCTGATGCTGTATAGGTATTTGCTGTCCAACAAAGTCTGCAGATACCAGCTTTTTCTGGAAGCTGCTAAGGGTGTCACCTTACTGTGTGAGGAAATACTGTAGCCATTATGTCATCTTACTGCTTCCACACAGCCAATTTCTGCTGCTTGTGTGGCTCCTTCTACTAATGGATTAAGGGGGTTCACGTTTCTTAAGGCCCAAAAATCAGTGGGGCTAAGCAGAACAGGGCTTAATACCAGTGTTGCAAAAGTTAACAGTGGAGGCCAAGGATGACAGATGTGGCACTGAGGTGGGTCTGAAGAAAGCTGTGCTGCGTTAGCCCTCTGAAGACGTTGCACCAGATCATTTCACCTCCCTCTGTCTAAACTATGTCTAAACTAGGATCTTGGTCACTTTGGGTAGGGGTTGTATAAGACCTGTAGATGCTACTATAGCACCACTAAAAATGACAGTCATGGCAACCAGATCTTGAACAAAAATTCACAAGTTTATCAGCTTTTGGTGTAATTTGCTGGAAGCAAAGAAAGCTAATTTCTGATGAAAAAAGAAGGCTTAATATAACCAAATCCAATATAGCATTCGTGTCAAGGGGAGTCAAGGCAGAGCTGTATGTCTCTGGTGGTCTGACAGCCGTATAAAGTAATCACACTTGCCTGCCACAGTCCATGTCCACACGGTTTTGTTCTTGAGGAGTGGAAGGTGTCTGGTTTGGTTTTGCTTGGTTTTGGTTTTTGGTTGGGGCCTGGAACTTAGGTCAACTGATTGTGCTTTGCACAGTCTCAGCACCACTGGGTGACACACCGTGTCACCTGTGACTTGGAGGGGAAAAAATGTCCTTCAGTGAGTCATTGTCACCACTTCCACCAGGGGTTAGAGATGAGCTTGATCCAATCTTGCTCTGTTAATACCCTCCAGCAGAGTCATGTCCTAAATGCATGCCCTGCCCTAACTTTACTTAAGCAGTTTAAACAGCTCAGGCTTACTTTTCACCCCTCAAGTCCCACTCCTTGAGCTCTTTCATTTCACTGTATTTCCCTGGGACTAGGAAAACAGGAGAGGACCAGCCAGCACCCACTTCAGTCCTTCTCTCAGCCTTCATTTCTTTAGCAAGCACTGGGTTGGACACGTTCTCACAAATCAGCATCTCAAAGCAGGCACCGTCCTGGAGGGTTCCCTCTGCATCCCTGACACTTTCAGCACTGCAGAAGGACAGCTTCAGGAGGATGGAGACAAATCTCTTACTAATAGGCAACACTTGGATGCCCTGTGAGAGGCACACTGGCAGCCTCCAAATGGCTTTGATTCACTGCGCTAGTCCAGATTACGGACAGGTCAGGCCTGGGGAGCCAAATGTACCAAGTCTGGAAATCCAAATATGTGTGTTCCCCAGGCACTTTTCTCTTTCTGGGCCATTGCCTCTTTTACACATGAAATGTTTCTCTGTGTGCATGAGTATATGCAGACCAGCAGAAGGGTGGGGAGCACAGTGTAAAGGCCCAGATGATTCTTTCCTTGGTGCTTGTTTAGGTCGATGGGCATTTTGTCTTTGAGCAAATATAAACTGAGAGATAACAGCACCTTTCAAGTTTGACTTCATGTGTCCCTTGTCCCTAATAGGCTTGAAGTAACTAGCTCATTGTTGCTTTGAAAGCCATAATTTCTCAGTTACTGAATGTTTTGCATATAAACCTTCTCTTTAATATTTAGCCTAAATTTCCTTTTGCAGATTCAAGTTTGTTTGCATTTCTTTGGGGTTTTTTGATATTTTTTTCCCCCTAGAAGAACCCTGGTATGTTGGAAACAAACACTCAATTTCTTACCAACTTTATTGCTCCCAGAAACTTGGTGAACCAGTGGATATATCTTGAATCTACAAGGGCAGGTTCTCACCCTTGATCAGAGAGCTTTGAGAAAGCCCCTAGGTTTCTCCATCCCAAGTTGTCAAGATATCATCAAATTAAACCTCACAAGTAGCAAAAGCTGAAGAGCTGTTTTGGTTTGGGTAAAGCATTCATTGTATTCTCTTGACCATTATGTAGCAGTGGTTAAAATAAGCTTGCATGGTTGTCTGGCATAACAACTTAGGTCAGAGATGATGGATTTGTATTAAAACGCTGGCAGGGGTCTAGCACAGCTCAGGGCAATAGAGTTGGAGCAAAGAGGCAATGTGAAAGGCTGAGCAGAAGGAGGACAGTAGCATCTCCCAGAGCTATGGAAGAGAAAGTTTGAACCTCTGGCTTATTAGGTCTGTTTGCCAGAGTCCTGCTGCTGCAGTTGGCCAGGCAGCGACCAAACGCCTGGGGCCGCCAATGGCAGCCATGCCAGGAGGATACCACGGTGGTTCTGGGCTTCTCAGGGCTAGCAGACCAAAAATTTAACTTTTCTTCTACTGTGCTAATGATGCATTACAGGTGTTTCTGAGAATTACATCCTGCTCCCTTCTGTAGCTGCAGTGCCGATTGCCTTCCCTGGTGCATAGGGCTGAGGAAGGACAGCAGGGCTCAGCTCCAGCTATGTCATTACTAGAAAGCACTACAAATAATTACATGGCAAAGAACAGACATATTAAAGAAGTTCAGTCAAGACATTTTCCTGGGTGAAGATGAAAGGAATGTCTTTCATCACTCTTAGTATAGTTTCACTAGCAGTGAGTAATGCAACACTGTACTTCAATGGGCTAAATTTCATAGAGGTGAGAACAAGAAAATATATTTGGTGACATATCTTCTGTTCACAGATAAAACTTAGGATACTAAATCCTAGATCTTCTACTTTTAAATTGCCACCCCCATCACTGCAGAAGGAGAATCTTAATGAATTGCTCCTGCTGTTTTAAGGGAATACTAAGTACTAGCTGAATATTAAAAGATTTTCTGTTAGATCAGAGTTAATTTTTTGGCCCCTTTTCAACATTGGATCTTTTCATCCAGTTCTCCCAAACCTGTAGCTGATTCCTGTTCTGTAAATTATAATGATCTGTTAACCTGAACTCTAAACTCAGGTTGTGCAGATTAATCTTGGTCAGCTACAAGCACCTGTGTTGACATTTGCTGTGTACTTTCAGCCATGGTGTCTGGTAACAGTATTGAAATTGCAGGTACTACTGTTGCCCACCTTTAGGAACTCTTGCAGTGTATATTCATTAATAGCAGGAGATTTTAGTGGCAGGAATATGGATACTAAATGGTTTGCTGGATCACTTGTAGGAAAAAATTTCAAAGGCGATCTGAGCTCAAACCTGGTGTATTCCTTGCAGCCAAGTGAAACTTTGCAGAAAGTTTTTTTGGGTTTTTTTGTCTTCCTAACTCTGGCTAGTTCCCAGGGCTGAGATGTGTGTACAGCACTAGCAGATGGCTTGTGATTACTTTTACCCTATTAACATCTACTTGTCAAGGTGTCAAAAGCACATTAAAAAAAAGAGTGGTAGAGCCCTGTTCTTTTTAATTCAAGCTATGACCCAAGGTAACTGATGGCAGGTCACTTTGTAGAGCATGTGTTTGCCTGTGCTGGTGTGGTCCCCCCCCTTCACTAGCTTTCCCAGGAGAGATTACCCTCCTCCCCCCGAGGAGGGCCTGATTAGAGCCTAACACGGCAGAGATCACTTCCCTCCTGACAAACCGTGACATGGAGCTAAATGGGACAGGCACCAGCTGGGATGTGTGCTGCGGTCTCATCAGTGGCCAGGGACCTCAGTCGGGGGGTGGTTGTTGCACATCCCTCTTTTGGCAGCATGGTTATGCTAACCTTCCTGCTCAACCCTACCTCCTCCTCCTCCTCCTCCCCCCCGCCTGTCCCAGCTACCCAGTGCAGCAGAGGGGATGCAAGGCCTGGCATTTTTAATCCAGTAAAACCCATGCTGTTAATCACGCCAGACAGAGCGAGCAGCCTCCCCGCCATGCCTGCTGCAGGCTGGATGCTGCTGCTATTTCTGTCTGACCTCCTCAGCCTGACCCATCCTCAAGGCATTTCTTACTCCGCCTGTGCTCGACTGCCCTCCCGGATGGTCAGTGAGCTTCTTGAACAAAAGGAGCTCTACTCCCTCACCCTCAAGACATTCAAAGTCCTTCCCCTCCACAACTTTCTTCGAATTCAAAAATGCCACTAAAGCCCCTGCCATCCCCTTACCCTTTTCACCACCTTATTTTGTACTAGCACTAGAAGTCCAGCCCTGGCTGAGATTGCTGCATGGTGCTGATTCAACATGAAGATGGGGGGGTTGTATATACACTGCAGAGAGAATTGATGGCGAGGGCCCAAGGAAATTCAATCGGTTGCCTTTGTGCTTGCACATTGCTGGGGAGATAAGGCTGTGTCTTTTCTGAAATAGGTTAATCAGATTGTGTCCTCTTGCAGGGTTTTTTATTCTTTTTGCCGATCTCTTTTTGCTTTGGGATTTTTTGAAAAGGAGAAATAAAGGCCATTGTGTCCAGTCTTGAAAGGGCAGATTTAGGGAGGCAGATTATGGTTACTCAGTTTGGGAGTACTCTCTGGTTTTTAATGCCTAGATTATATGAAATATGGCCAAAAGAAACTGGTTATCTCTAAAGCTGTCAGATCCAGATTCTCATCATTGTGGTATCTCTCCCAGTGGAGCTTCTGGGAATCGCCTCAGCACTGCTCTTGGCCTAAAGCATGCTCATGCATGCTGAATAAGTAGCTTCATAACTGTCTCATTGACCTTTCCTTGAACATCTCCTACCTAAGAACTGAGCAGACCCTTCTCGCTGCAGACCTAACAAGTTACCCTACAGATATGATGGCACTGTGGGAGGACAGGACATGCACTAGCATGACATCTCTCCCATTAGTGTCCCAGAGCACATATGACATAGGAGGCAATATAATGACACCATACAGCTCCATTCCCTTGCCCTTCCCTCTGCCTTAAGTAAATTTCCGGTATGTGATGTATATAATGCTATTATAGATGTAGGCACAATGTGTATTTTAGATTTTCAACAGTCAGACTTCTGCTTCTTTCTTATTTGTAGGCACCAATAGCTTCAGGTACATTCCTGTTTTCAACATTCACAAGCTCACAATTGGATCAGTTGCTTTTACTTAGTCAAAATGCTTTGTGTTATGGCCAGTGATCTGCACGCACCCAAATTATGGGGTAAAAAGGGAGCAAAGGCAAAGATGGGAGAAGGTGGTAAATCAGACCAGTTCTTTCAACACATGTTTCTTCACCAAAGACAACACCCAGCTAACAATAATAGATTCACCGCTCTTCTTATGAGCCTCCTGCTCAGCAGGACTTTTTGCTTTCCCTTGGGTAGAAGTACAAAGATGTGGAGCCAACTCTGAAGATCAAAGAGGTGGATGGCTTGGAGCTGGTGAAGAAGTTCTCGGAGCAGATGGAAAGCATGCTCCGCAGGAAGGTTGAAGCTGTTGAGGTATGACTACAGGGCCTATGGGAAGGAAGTCCTCTCCTGTCAGCCCCAGAGCAGTAGACACAGGCCTCCTGCCTGCACCAGGAGTGTGTGGGCGCAGAGGTTCCATGAGGACTTCCTTGCCCAACCAAATGTCTGCTGGTGCAGCTGGCTGCTCACTCTGAGCTTTAAGTAGATACTGGTGGGAGGATGTGGGCGTTCAGACAAGGGAATGCTGGCTTCTCCCTCAGCCCAAAGTAGGAAATGAGATAAAAACAAAATCTAGGAATAAATGAGGGAGCGAACACTCTTTTAGGAGAAAAGAGCTGTTTAAAGAAGAAAAATACCTCTCACAAGTGAAAATAAAGTTAATCCTTGCATAATGCACTGTGACCATTGAAGAGTAGTAGCCTGTTTCAGCTGCGTGTGTGGGTCAGGGGAAATTCCTGCAGCCCCGGAACACAAGCTGCAAGGAAGATGCCTGGATTTCCAGCTGTGTACATGGGGAAGTGTGGAAGAGGTGGCAAGAGGTCTTTAGTTGTTGCTGTGTTGGAGATCAGAGCAGGTAATAGTTATGGCCCTTCTTGCATCTAAAAATCTATCATATTCCCTTATATTTACCCACTATGAAAAGCATATTTCTGTAGTCACAGAGCCTTGACTGTTTAAGGCGTCTAATGTGGAAAATTCATCCAGAAACACATAATTTGAATCTCAAAGTGAAATATGGGCCTATTTAGACCCCAAGCTTTGGCCCATAACACAGAATTCATAGCCAGACTTTTCCAATGTTTGGATTGCCTTATCCTTTGTGAAGGAGCAAAAAGTAGTTTTGCTGAGACTGTTGCTGATTGTACAACTCTGAAAACACGTACATGTTTAGCTGGTTTCCTTCCCAGTCTGTACCAATTGAGAATTAGTGCCCTGAAGCATTATATCAGAGAATACTAGTTGATTATAGTGCCTTCCATAAATGGTGAGAGCTTAGAAATGGCCACAGCATTGCAGAGCCCTTTATGAAATCAAGTCAGAGTCTTTGTCTTAGTAACAATACCAGACTGAGACACCCACAAGGCCTTTTCCTTTGAGATACTGACATCAGGCTGGGTCTGAAATGCCTTTCCCATTCCTTTTTGCAAGAGTTCACGGAAAATGAAATTAAATCTCTGGCTGTTGTTTCTCTAAATGGACGTGTTTCTGTTTGTATGTGGCCTGTGATATTTAAGATTGCTCAGGGTTTTAGCAGGGACTCTGGAGTAAGTAGGTGTGAATATACTCAGCAATAAATAGCTGTGCATACACCTTCCAAGCTGCAAAGTTGCAGTACAGAATGGCTGGTCAGCAGAAAAGGAGAGTAAGAGGGAAGCTGATAGCCCTGTGACTGTGTGGTGGCGGTGGCAGCAGTCGTGTGTCTTTTCACTGCCTGTGTGAATGGCTGGTATAGCTGGAAGAGCTTCTGGAGTGCTTTCCACAGCAGCCCCTCATCTGTCTTTCTGTGTGCTTGCATTAGAGGTTGGTGGAAGCAGCAGAAGATGCAGATTTGAACCATGAGTACAACTCCTCACTGGAGGTAAGTTTATCCCTGTCAGTGACAAAATATGACACCCATCCTCAGAAACTAGGCAAAAGGAAGGCCTAGGAGCATGAAGCTGCCCAAGGCTCCTAGGCAGGTTAGGAGTTTCCTTGGCTTCAGGACACTCAGCTTGTCTAGAGACTGGTGTAAGTGATTCCATTGGCAGATCCCAAACATAGTAACACCTAGGAGGTCAGTCCCTTTGACTCCAGGAGGGGAAGGATTTGGGAGGACATTGGGTTGTCTGATGTTATTGGCATTACACCAACATTGTTATGTGACATGTTAGTGCAAATTACCCAGTGCTTACTTGACTGGAAAATGAGCTAAAAATCGAATGTGTATGAGCAATGAGGAGGATGCTGTTACAAATACCCACAGCAAAATGTTAATCCCAATGAGCTGAGTGTCTCACCATCTCTCTCAACAGCTCCCATCATCTTTTCTCTACCCTGTGGACACCCACTTGTCAGGATTCCCTGTTAGGTGAAAGCTTGGTGCTGTCCAAGCAATTTGGATAATTGTCTTTCTGTAAAAAAAACATAGCCAAGCTATGGGATTACTGCTGTTGAAGGGAACTGGAGTGAAAGCTCTGAAGGAAGTCCACTGTCCACAGTACAAGCACAGAGTGCTTAGCAGAAGTACAGGCTACATCTGCAAGTACACCTCTCCATGCTGGGAAAGAAAATGCTTCTTGAAATCAAGCTATCTACCAATTCCATCTCTCCTACCTCTTTTTTTAAGAATCATATTAGTCATGCTAGTTGGGTCAGCTGCATTCACAGTAAGGGTCATGGATGAGTTGAGATATGGGACCCTGTATTTGCACACGCAGTTTGCACCCCTGAGTGCTGTTAGTGCTTGAACATAAATCCTTAAATAACCTCTGCCCTCTGATAAAGTCAACAAAAACATCTTGAAAACATCTGTTATCCAAGGGTGAAGAGCGTCCTGAAGTTACTAAAGTGACCGTAGATGCTAAATCCCCAGTGGCCTTCACAGAGGGAAAACTCTGTTGTCTTTGAGTACCTTCTTCTCTATCCTTTGCTCTTGATGAGCACCTTCTGCTTGCAGTGACAGAGTGTGGGGATAATCCCAGCTGGATGTACATCAGGGGTTAACTCCAGTAAATGACAGCTGTAGAGACAAGGCATGTTCTGTAGCAAACCTGGAAGCTGGACCCAGTGAGACACTCAACCTCTCTAGTTAGTCACTTAAATACATCTGAGGGACCACAGGAATCTGTCACTGTGTCACCTTCGCTCTCACATGGCTCTTCTGCTGCCGGTTATAACCATGCTTTCAGTCATGTGGGCACCTGACAAGAAACTGAGCAGAAACCATCGTTTGGGCAGCTTGACATTTTTCAGTTGGTCATGGCAGTTGTTTGCCACTCATCTTGATCCTATTTGAAGCCCAAATTCTCCAGATGTGTTATGTTTTAAAGAGTGGGTTTTTTCAGGCAGTACTGGTAATTGTCTTATTCCCTCTTGTTGCCTTTCTTTTTTCCATTGTCTTCATCAACAGTTTGATTACTACAACTCTCTCCTGATTAATGAGAAGGATGAAAATGACAATTATGTGGAGCTTGGAGATGAATTCATTCTGGAGCCAAATGAGCATTTCAATAACCTGCTGGTGAACACAACATACAGTGATATCCAGCTCCCCACCAACGTCTACAACAAAGGTAATGGCCTCCACTGGCCTCTGCTTTCTCACTACTAGTAGATTGCTGTGGAAACTACCAGTAATAATACTGAAAGAAAGGATGGGAATAGAAAAAACAACTGACAGAAAACAGGACTGGAAAGGTACTATCCCAAGGCACGGTCATGTCTGTGCTGTAGTCTGTCACTGTGACAGGGCTTAGGTATAATCTGCTCTTGGAAGACCTCTAATGATGGACAGTCCTCCATCTTAGGCAGTATAGCCTCCTAGGGTTTATCTACCCAACTAAAGATGCTGTGAAACAAACTGATGTGAATTTATTGGCAATTGTTACTCTGTACAAAGTGTCAGAGCTGTCAAGGTCTTTAGGTGTCAAGGATTTAATTGATTTCAGCTGAGAATTTAGACACCAAGAACCTTTGTGTTATGAGGCACTAACACCTCACGGGGACACTCTTAAATTCCCAGTGAGCATATCTGTAGGAGACTGAGGGTAATTCATAACTGTTACTGGGACATGACTGTTCTGGGGTATTTTCTGTTCTCAGCAAGCCTTTGGCACTTTGGCAGCTGCAGGAGCCTGGGGAGGCACCAAAGCTCACACAGCCTCATCTGTGCCTGGTCTGTGTCCTCTCTCCCTGCACATTCACACCACTCCAGCTACACATCAGGAACCGGTCCATCGCCAGACTGGTCAGCACACTGCCAAATCTGCAGGCTGAGACACCAGTTGCGATTGTCCTAAGCTTACTGCTCTTCTTGGCCAACGTCCGAAGCTGCCTGAACTGGCTCCTTGCCTGCCTCCCCATCAGCAGTTACCCTTGCGTATGTTTTGGCAAGAAAAAAACCCACCATTACTTCTCTCATAGATGGAGCTCACTTACAATCTTTGGGGCAGGCGCCTGGTGACTGTGCTCACAACTGCTACGCTATTTAGAGGGACAATAGAGGGAGTTCTATTTCTCCCACAATTTTAAATTAATTCCATCTGGTCTGACAGCCCCAGACACTAAAATCTTGCGCACAATAGAGCTACCAGCAGAGCTGGCTGTGGGTAGCTACAGCAGAGCTACATGAAGTAGGCTGTTGCCTGCAGCAGCATACAAAAAGAGGTGGCCAAATGGCCACTGTCAGAGACAGCAAAGAGGCACTGCCCAGCAAGCTGATTTCTTGCCTGTGCAGCTTGACACAAAGCATCCAGCTGCTCTGCCTACGGCTGGAGGATAAGCAGGAGATGGAGGAGGAGGGCTGCTTCCACGCCTGAGGCTTCTCCCAGGAGCAGTGCCTGGTGGTGCTCAATCCCTCTCTTGCAAACAGCAGCGAGCCTGCCTCTGCACAGCTCTTCTGGCTCCCTTCCTGCATGAGTTACTTTGGCCTCATCACTGGGGAGTCACTGCTCAGTTTTCCCCCTATTTTGAACAAAACTGCCTTTAGTGAAGTGACTAAACAGGAAGTGGTGGGTCAAAGCCCCCATACCTTTCAACATTAATACAGTTAATCCTACAATGACCAGTTTCTTATAATTCCCTTTTTCTGTTGTTGCTGCTGCTCTTTGGTCTCCTGAGGCGATGAGTCAATGCAGACACCAAATATACACTGCCTCTTATTAGTTCTTGCAAGTCTACAACTTCCTATTGATTCTGATGCAATGGGGGGCAAGGGAGGACAGCTCAGCCTTTGTGAAAGGGAAGGCGAAGAGGAAAAGAATAAAAAAAATCTGGGGGGGGAAAGAGGGGAGAGGGAAATAGCATGTAAATCTTAGAGCTCCTCTGTTTAAGATAATTGTCCTGCCTGTACGATGTGCCGGTTGTGCTCAGCACAGTGTTAGCATTCCTGAGTGTCTCAGAGCCCTCTTCCATCCAGATGTAATGTCCAAGGTCAGGCAAGGGCTGGAAAGAGAAATGGGGATAATAGTGTGTGACCCAGCTGAGATCACCTGTAGTGGCCAGTGGTGACCCGTCCTCCAGGATTTACCTGGGCGATGCATCCAATTCTCATCGCAATGCCTGTTGGAAAGCTGCTGCCAAGGGGGTAGGTGTCATTGTCAGCAGAAGAGACCGGTATAAAGAGACATGGCTTTTGCAGACCACAAGGACAAGGCTGCATTCCTCCTGGGGTTGCCTTTGTTCCCACCCCCCTCCTCCATCTGGGGCGGGAGGTGTGTGTGTGTGCCCTCCCCTCTTTTGCACACATTTTTCCCAATTTTCTATTCTTTTTTCCACAGACCCTGACATCCTGAATGGTGTTTACATGTCAGAAGCCTTGAATCCTATTTTTGTGGACAACTTTGAAAGGGATCCCACGCTGACCTGGCAATATTTTGGCAGCTCCACTGGATTCTTCAGGCTCTACCCAGGTAAAAGAAGAGATCAATTTCACTCTTTTGGCACAAAGCAATAGTCTTGAAGGACAGTGACTGTGCCATGGAAGAGCCCAATTCGGGAAGCTTGGGGACAGCATGGCCCACAAAGAGCAGGGTGCAGTAAGCAAAAAGACTCATTACACGAGCTATTGCTGTTTAGGTTGAAGAAATAGTGTCTACAGCAAGCATAAACCATTTTTTTCCCCCACATGGACCGGACATGTTGTCCTTGTGACCCCAGAGGAGTCTGCTTGCAAGGGTGTGCCTCAGGCAGGCTGCCATCTGAGAAGCACAAAACACCACGGCAAGACCCGCGAATCTCGCAGGCAGGGTGCAGAGGCTGCACAAGGGCTCCCTGCCTTGCGTCTCTGGGTTTTGTCTTTTTTAGCAGCAGCCGCAGCCTCTCTCAATCTCCAAGGCCACACGTGGCAGATGCAGCTGGTCGGCCTGACTTGTTATCCACTGACCAGCTGCAAGTGGCGCGTGAGGTCACGGCGCAAGAGGGAGGACCCCTTGCTCGGAGGAACCCACGAGATCCTCCACAGCTGTAGCTTGGCCTGGTGGCCCCTCCGTCAGATGGCTGTGTGCCCTTGTTTGTTTTGTGACCTGTCACGTGTTGTGGAAGGGGAAGGCAGAGATGACTATGAACGGAGCCTTTAGCAGAGAATCTGGGACACATCCCTGTCACTGCTGCTGCTTTCTTATGCTCTCAACCACCCCTGGGGAGAAAAAGATGTTGCTGAGAACTACATTAAAGTGGCAGAAAGTTTAAAGTAAGTGCAGTTGCTCCCCAAATTTGAACAGACTCTGCCTAGGTACTTTTTTAAATAGAAATTTGATAAACAGCGTATTGAGAACTGCTGAAGATCGTGCATTTCTGCAGAATGGCCGCTGTCATTGCTGGCCAGACTTGCGTGCCCTGCAGGGTAGCCAGGTCTCAGCAGTGAACAGCAGAAGTACGGGTGCCTGGGGAGCAGGGAGCAGATGCCAGCCTGTCTGTATGTGTTGATTGCTCCTTTTGCTGCTCTCTTCAGGAATAAAGTGGTTGCCAGATGAGAACGGAGTAATCTCCTTTGACTGCAGGAATCGTGGCTGGTAAGCGCTTTGGAGAGACTTGGCCAAAGCACCTCCCTGTCGTCTTCTCTCCCTCTTTTCCAAGGTGACACTTCGGTGATCAGCAGTTACTGCCCCATGCTGCTCCTGTGAGAGATGAGGGCAATACCAGGTTAGGAATCCTGCCCTCCTACCTCCCAGCACCAGCTTTCCATATGGCATCTAACATGTGCCACGTAGAAATCACCAGCAGTGTATCCTTCCTTATAATTCTGTGACCCAAGGAAGAGGGTTGTTCAAACTCCAGAAATGCCAGGCATTTACTCACTCCACTCAGTATGGCTAAAGGAGGCTTTAGCAATTGTCACACTCAGTTGAATCTAGACATATGTCTGCAGCAGGCCCAGCACTTGCCAATGCTGGAATTGAGATGCTGGGGCTGGTGGGAGAGGCAGGTTAGTAGGAAGGGACCCATCGGATGCTCAGCCTGACCCTGCTGCGTAGCTGTGCTCAGGGTGCAGCTAGCATCATGTTACAGCAGCACGCCTGGAGTTCCCTCTCCCTGTGTGCTCATTCTGCTTCCTTGTATTATTCTCTTTGTAAAGGTACATCCAAGCAGCCACCTCTCCCAAGGACATTGTCATCATTGTAGACGTCAGTGGGAGCATGAAGGGCCTGCGGATGACCATTGCCAAACACACCATCATCACCATTTTAGATACTCTGGGAGAAAATGACTTTGTCAACATCATTGCAGTAAGTATGCCCCATTTCTAGTGCTGAGTTGTCTTCCTTGTGCTTCATCCTTCCTTGTGCTTCATCCCAACCCTTCAGTCCCCTCAGCAAACTTCAGGTATTACAGCGGCGTAACTACAACACTTAGTACCTATGTTGAATAGGAAATTAAAACCAATTACTCCTGGGAAGTCAGCTTCATGTGGGCATTAGGGTGGCTGCTAAGTCATCTCAATCTCCTCTATGGAGGATGTCAGCTGCATCTTTTTGCTTACTGAGGGATGTGACTGCAATAGATAAAGTGCTGTAGAGAGACATTTGAGCTAATTCGCCTAGCATAGCATGATACTGCGTTCAGGTGTAGAAGCAGTACAATCCTCAGAACAATGTTTTTCAGGGTAGAAAGTGACCACCATATGCCTTTTTGTGCACCAGCATCATGCAAAGCTGCAATTCAGTTAAGAATCAATCTGCAAAGGCCTGCGTGGAGTTTGGCCAGGTTGCCCCAGTGTTACTCTCTCTGTTTTAAGTCCTGGCCAGGATGAGGATGGGCCAGTTACCCACAGAGAACCAGCACCACTGATGACAGAAAGCCAAACTTTTCCATCATTCACACCAAGACTGGGTGGTTTGGTGCCCACTTAAAGGCAAATGTTTCCTCACCACCTCATTTTCAAAGCTAATTCAAGCACCATCTCTTTCCCCAGGCTCCTTTCTACAAAAGCTTGCCAGGGCACAGTTACTGAGATATAAAGTCTACTTTTTTTTGATAGCTTCTTATTGTATAAGATAATTAGAAACTCCAATGGTGACAGCTCTCTCTTTACATGTCTGGATAGATGGAAAAGTGAACAGTGTTGGCAGAAAAATGGAGGGATGTCATTAAGGAGTTGGAAATATCATCTGTTCTTCAAAAACAATCCCACAAAGAGTATATATTATTTACTCACACCAAGAACCTACTGGCTCAGACATATTATATTCTGACCTAAGCTCCTGTTGATCAGCTGACCATCAGTGGCCTCTTAGCCACTCTCTTAAGAATTATGATCTTCTGAACCTTGCAAAAGGTTGATACTGGCATGTTTTACCTCACATGTATCAGGCTAGAAGCCCCACTAATTATAACAGTTTGGTTGTAACTTGATATGTTATTGTTCAGCTGTGCACCAGAGACATCAGACATTAGGCTACAAAACCACTGGCAAGGTTCAGCTGGTGTCTGAGGACTCTCAAAGTCTCCAGAAAGCAAAAATACATGCAAACAGTGCTAGAAGCAAGGACGGGGGCATGAGTTAATAGAGTGTGGAGGAAACCTCTAGACTGTGAATGGGGGAAAAAAAAAGTAACTTTGTATATGTAGATATGCCGAGATAGAACTCAGCAAAACACTATAATTAAACACCATAATTATTTAAGCAAATACAAGATTTATCAAAATTATCATTTACCATGATCACTACAATCAATTCTTAAGGGAAATATGTAAAAAAATGGCATAATGGTCCATATTGTTTTCTGAAAATCCACCTAGGATGTGAACCCATTTTTGTGAATTTTCTCCCATTACTACCCCTTTCTTTCCATTTTCTCTTTGCAGTACAATGATTATGTTCATTTTATCGAACCCTGTTTTAAGGGTATCCTGGTCCAAGCAGACAGAGATAACAGAGAGGTGAGTACCAGGCTCCTATTGATGTTGTTCAGATAGTTCTTTTAATGTAATAAATACATGGGATTAAGATGCTGCAGCCTGAAACTCCAGGGACAAGAAACATCTCCCAGAAGTGTGTGGGTTTGCATTTCGGAAACAAGTGCCAGCTCCATGGTGTGTGCAGAGTCCTTGGTTCACCTTTGCTTACACGAAGCCGCTGTAACATCAGGTCAGCTAAACGCCAGCAACCAGCTTCCCTGTGTCACAGCAGACTCAGCACCTCCACTGCCATGAGCGGACCTGGCCCAGGCTGCTGTGGAAAAACAGTGTGCAGAGGGCAAAGGTTCTCCATCTCTGAAACCCTGCATACTCAGACCTCAGAAAGGAGAAAAATCAGCCCTTTCCCAGTGAGTGTGTTCTCAGCCTGGCCTGATCCTTCGCCAGGATGCACAGCCAACAAGCTTTCTCTTGATGAGGGGGTTTGCTGCTCTGATCCAGTAGGGCTCAGCAGCCCAAGGTGGTCAGCCTGCATCCCCCTGCTCCACTGCCCTCTGGGCTGACTTGTATTTTACATCTTCTTATTGGTTGCTTTTTTTCTTCCTTTTTCTCTCAGTATTAATACTACAGAGGTAGCATACTTCTCCATGTCTTTTACAACCAGCTTTCTCCAAATTTCTTTCCCATTCTAGCCCTGAGTCACAGAGTATGACTCCAGAGGGTGATGTTTCCTGCAGTGGTTCCCAAAGGAACCCCTAGCCTTTTTGGCACACTCTGTCCTACAGAGTTGCTCTTGCATGCACAGGAATTTCCTTTTCCTGAAGGGGTGGATAAGGGAAAGTCTGATTTCTCATAGTTTTGTCCCTTGCTTGATGTTCCATGGACCACCAATGGTTCACAGCCCACAGGCTGAGAAACGCAGTCCTGCCGTGGCTGCCTGGGCGTAGGTGCAACATGGTGGCACTGCCAATGGAGCAGCCACTTGACTTTCCCACCTCCACCCGTCATGGTGTGGCACTGCCCTGCCAGCAGCGGTGAAGTATTGGGACCCCAATGGCACAGACTTTTCCAGGTTACCCTTTCCTCCCCTGGCCCAAGGGAGCGCCCCGCCTGCAACTCATTGCTGCCTTTTTGCCTCTTTTTTTTGCCAGCATTTCAAGCAGCTGGTGGACGAACTGCAGGCAAAAGGAGTGGGAACTGTGAACAAGGCTTTAACAGAGTCCTTCAAAATCCTGAGGGAGGTAAGAGATGGTGCTGATGCTTGCATCAGGCACACATGTCCCTGCACACCCCTACTTTCCCCTCTGTGTTTAACGACTTAGCATATCCATCAGGGTGCTGCAGGAAGGGAGGAGGTATGAGCTGATTCACAGGCCCCAAATTTGCAACAAGCAGTGTGCAGGGGTGACCTGGCTTCGGGGAGGTGTCGGTGTGTGTGATGCCCTGGGGCTGCTGATCCCTGCCCAGGAGACATCACGAGCCAGCGAGGCTGTGACCTCCTGAGTGTTTCCTTAACAAGCCCCATGACTGGGCATTGCCCAGGCACATTTATTATAGATGGTGGCAATCAAATATAACTGATCAGCTGAGGGCAACAATTATGGTCATAAGTAATGTTATTAGTGAGCCCTGGTAAGTAGATGATGATGAAGACATGAAAGATTATTCTCAGGCTTTGGATCTATTTCAATGTCACTTTGAGGATCAGTGCTTGGGGAAGAAATCACAGGTACAGGAGAATTAATCAGTCTGATCATGTCCTGTGATACAAATCATAAATGATTCATTGCCTTATGTGAATAATTGGAACTTCAGTAGCCTGGAGGTAAACATACAACTTAACTCTGTTTCTTAAGGAATGTTAACAAAAAAAAGGACCAAGAACCAGCTGAACACCCCCACCTCCTCATGGCACTGTCTGTAGTGGGGCTGGCCTAAAGATGCCAATGCCTTTGGTGCAGACAAAAATACATACATGGTATGATGCTGGTGTCCATAATGATGGCATTGATGTTAAAGGTAATGTGCCAGAGGTATCCTACTGTTAAGAGGAGCTGCTGCCTGAGCATTCACACACCATTCCTGGTGTCACACACACACGCTCTCTCTCTCTCTCTCATTCTCTTATTCTTGGGCGTGCTTCCTCCTTCAGGCTAGACCCTAGGTTTCCCACAGCAGAGTCTCAGGTGCTGGATTTTATAAAATAAGTAAATGAATTGAAAGGTACATCAACAGTAACAGCCTGGGCTGGGTGCTTCCAAAGAGAGGGACCCTGAACAAAGAAATCCCTGGGCAGTTACGCCTTTGTGATCTACACACCCGCCCTTCACGTGTGGTCCATGCGTCTTCTAGTCTGTTTGTGATTTTTCGTATGGGGTTTTCTAACATCTAATTGGATTCTTTTTCTGTGTGTGGGCAGGCAGGCTCTTATCTTGTTGATTTGCAGTTTCAGCCGAAGGTTGGAGCCTCCTTATCTTCTGGTTTACGCTCCTTGAGCACCTGCCCTTGCTGGCAGAACATGGAGAACTGAAGAGTCCCAGACTTGGGGAAAAGCACTACCAAAACATTTGTGTGATATCAAAATACTTTCCCAAAGACTAAACACAGCACTATACCAGTTGCTAGGAAAATGACTAAGAACAATCCCTCTATTACAGCCTAAGGGCTTCAGCAAATCTAGTAGTCATGCGAAGTAAAGCTAAGCAAACAGCACAAATCACATCATATTATAATCCTAAATAATTTATTCTAATTTAAACTTACTTATTTACCCTAAACAACTAATATTGCTCAACACTTATTTTTACAAACTGAAATTTTAAGTTGTTAGCTATGGTGATGATATTCCTAATTTATGCCAGTGCAAGCATGATCAGAGTTCAATCCAGGGATGGTTGTAGCTGAGCTGACTCGTCAGTGGTAATAGCAGTATTTAATGGCAACCTGAGTGTGGTGTAGCCTTGACACTGCAGCAACAGGATGGTAGCACTCCTAGTAGTCGTGGTTCAACATCTTTGGGGGAAGATAGTTGCTGAGATGAACAGAGAAGCAGTAATCATATAAACCTAGAACATGGACTAGACTAGATGGCTGCTAGTTTTATCTATGTGTATTCTTGCATTTTATGACAAAATTAACTTTCCCTTTAAAACCAAAGATCCAGAGCCTATATAGGCCTGCATTGTATCAATCAGAATATTTCAAAAAAATTTTCCACCAGAGGAGAAATTATTTCTTAAAATCTAATGTAGTGCTGGTTATGTACAGTGACAGCAGATTAAAGAAGCCCAATGCAGTACAACTGCAGACTCTTTGAATCAGCACAGCTTTCAAGGTCTCAGTGGAGAATAATGGAGCGCAGCCCTAAGGAAAGCCTGCTTGTCTCAGCTTGAAATAGCAGCTGGTCAGGCCAGGCACAGGCATCAAAACTGGTCTGGTTCCACTAATGAGGAGACCTCACACCTCCTTTCTGGCAGGCATGGTTCACCCACTAGACTAGGCAATCCTTGAGCCTCCAGGAGGCAAGACCTTTATAAAACCCTGCATGTGTTGAGCCAGGCATGTCCCTGGGCAATAAAAGGTACATGGTGGAAGAGCTGAGGCAGGAAAAACTGTCCTCCACTGACATAGCTGGACCAAAAATACCTCCAAAGAGAGAGTGATGCCCATGCAGCACAGTGGACTAACATAACTCCACTATTTTTCCTCTATTTGGCATCAAAAATGTAGTCAACAGTTTAAGTAATCATCACTGATCCTTGATCCTTGTTGATTCTCCTTTGCCTAATGAGGTCAAAACAGCTCTGAAAATGGCTCTTAGTACAGCACCCAGTGGTGATAAAAACTGCTGATGTTATTCACTCACAAGGTGAGGTGCTACTTCCCTCATGCCTTTCATTATCCCCCCAGCTCTGGGGAGAGGGCAACTGACTCAGGCATTTGAGCATCTTTCCTTTGAGCATCTGCAGATGAGGAAGGGTGGTCGGGCTCTCAGTGACTGCTGGTGTCATGCTTCCCTGCATCCTGGGAACTGCTGTCCATGAAACAGGAGTTCAGAAACAGTAACTCCAACGGGACCTCCTGCAAGTCACTTTGCAGCTTCATCCCAGGATTTCTGTTTGCCTGGTGACGTTCAGAAGAGACAGAGGTTCTGTCTCAGTGCAGTGCAGCAGCCCCAGAGGCTGCGTATATGTAGGCATGCTGGTGTAGAAACATGTCTGCTTTAAGAACTCTCTCAAATCTTCTCTCAGAGCTTCTTAGNGTGTCTGTTGGCCTGCAGCAGCCTTCCCCAAACTGTAGCTTCTCTGGTAAGGGCTCACCTAAAGAGTGCCTCAATATCACCAACTGGAGCACCCCGAGGTCTGCTACCACAGCTAACCTACTTAAAGCAAAAGGTATCATCTCTGAGTGCTCGTATGCTTTAAGAACTCTCTGAAATCTTCTCTCAGAGCTTCTTAGATCTGTATCAGTAACAGGGGAGGAAAAGGGTTTCCATCAGTATGTCCTGAAACAAATCTGTGCTGCTGCAGTCACGCAGGTGGGAGAAGGAGGAACTTTGGTGGAACCAGCCACCCCCTTCCTCTCAGACAAAATTCATATTCTCAGCTTGTAATTGTAGCTGTTCCTCACAGACTGTCCTGCCATAGTTCACAGGAGCGTACGCGAGGGAATGAAAATTAAAATTGCTACATCATGCTGATGAAACAGGCTTTGCTGATTACAATAGACAACCAGTAATAATATCTGTAATGAAAGTGACTGCAAAATTTCCCTGGTAATTTTCCTCAGTCCAATTGCTCGTAGAATTAATAGCCCAGCAGAGACCTACTCAGTGAGGTATGAGTAGCAGAAAGGTGTTGAAGAAGAGCATGATCTCTCACCATCTTTGTTTTCCTCCATTATATTCTGGGGCAGACAGGGTATATTTTAATCTGTGACGCAATTTGCAGACCAGCTTCAGGAGAACATTTAGGCAGAGCCTCTCCTGCTCCTCTTTGCCACGCTCAATAAACCACTTAAACTCTCTATTTCAATTTAGCCGCACACCGAGTGGTTTCAATAAAACATGCATCCCAGAGAAACAACGGTCCTTAAAGCATACATTAATAAAGTGCTTCAAAATTCTCAGGCACCAAGTGCTATCTTTTGAGCTCCTTTCTCGTTTATCAAGTTTTAGTCTATCTTGCTGCTACCTTCGCTTTGTTTCAACAAGCTTGGCACGTCTTAGTCCTCTCGCCCTTTTCCTGTAGGATTTATACCGCTTTGTTCCAGCCGCTGCTCTGCTCTCGGCTGCTTTGCAGGCTGCCTGCCTTCCCTGAAACCCCACGCTCCCAACAGCCTGTAAATGCTGCAGCTGAGAGCTATCAAGTGCTAAGCAGAGCAGAATAATTACTTTCCTTGTTTTACACACCATAGTCCTCTTAACACAACGTGAGACAACAGTTATCTTCCTTCAGACACTGTCACATTGTTAATTCCTATCCAGCTGATCTGCCTCTCTGGTATTCCTCTCCAGCCAGTGTTCAGCCTCCTGTTCGGTGTTTGAGCCTCTATCCTTTCCAACCTATGTCAGTTGTAAAGTTATTTGTCTGTTTTTGTAGACATGCCAAATATATGTGTGTACATATATGTATATGCAAACACACCCCCCAATTCTAAAAAAGTTATATATATATATATTTATATATTGTATATTAATCTTTTAGGATTAGATAGTACAAAATCTGTGACTCTTCTGGGTCCTCCTTTCTCAGGATCCACTCAGAGGACTTTGACAGCTGGTATTTTTCTGCCCCTGTAAAGGAAAAAAAACCCCAGGTTCTGCTCTCGGAGGCCACCTTGGAATGATGCCTTCTCTTGACACTAAAGCTGTTTTAATGGTACCTTGACTTGCTGCTGAACTCAGAAATGACATCAATTTTGAGGCTAATTATGAGTAGGTCACTCCAAAATGGCTATAGGTGAAAAAATGGTGAAACTGGTAACCAGCTAGATTTCAGTGAGATGTAAATTTCTGCATAACTTGTGCAAAGTGGTGTCATAAAAAGAACGAACCCATCTGCTGATGTGAGTAGTCAGAGGCATTTGTGGCCTCTTGTGCCCCACCTGTGTGGGGAAGCATTTCATTTGCACACTCACAAGAGGGCTGTGTTACTAATTTTTCTAGCAACGTGCCAGATGTTTTAGGACAATTTACCCATCTAGTTTCTTCCCTTCTTGTAAGACACATTTTCTGCTGATTGCCTATTTATCCTTTGGGATCTCATACAGTCCCAGTCAGGTCTCAGCCCGAGAGACAAGCAGTCCAGCAACACCTCCTAAAATTCTTTCCCTTCCTGCTGAGCACAGATTATTCAAATGCTTTCAATTAACTTTTTATTTAACCCTAATACTTTGTGACCCTGCCTGTAATTCATTCATTCTTTTCTTCTTTGTTTCTTATCACTTCAGTGTGTACCCAGCCATTACAACATTGTTCTTTTGATGATGAAGTATGGAGACTATAAAGCATTTCTGCCTGACCGTTTCCCTCAGTTTTTTATCATCTGGCAACATACTCTTTTTATTCCCTTTCTTGCTTCTTATCTGAACATTTTTATATCTTTTCTTGAGTCTACTCGCATTTTTATGGATCTGGATTCTGCAGCATATTTTTCAGGATACGCAAAGCTCAGGATTTCCTGTTTAGCAGTTTATTCCATTTTGCTTAATGCCATCTCTCGTTTCTTCTTCATTGGCTTTGTTTCCTTCTCTACTGCTAATTTTCTGACCATGAGACACTTTACACTGAGTTGGAATTTTCAGTAATTCTGGAGGCATAAGAACAGGGCAGGAGGAGACGAAGGGGGCCTGCTCAGGCATCTGGCCAGATGTGTATATAATCAGCACGCGTGCCTGCGCATCACTGACCTATGCTGATGTTCCTATTGATTCACTAGTAACTCTGTGCCAGACTACAACTGCAAAGTAAATGGCGAGGAGCAAACAAGGGAGTACAAGAGACTATGACCCTGAATTAATTAGATCACGCCTGTTACTCCTGGCAACGTGACCAAAGTTATAAAGGAGAATACGTAGCTCTGTGCCTCATTCACCGACAGCAGCTCTAGCCAGCATCTCTTCAGACATCTGTTCTGTGGACATCTTGTTCCTTATCTCCCCTTCCTTCAGGCTCCCAAGACTTCAAGTCAGAGCAGGGAATTATGCTGAGAGCTTGATGTGAATGCCATCAGATCATTTGCTATAGCTACAGCCAGCCACAAAAGGACCTAAAAATCAGGGATTACCTCTTGTTCATTTGTTTTCTAAATCTGTCTTTTTAATCTCTATTTCTATGACACTGATGATCTCATTTTCCCTGTTGAAAATATCATCTACTCCTGTAATTAGGAGATTGCTGGTTCTGATACAGCATCTTATTTCTCAGTATTATGAGATCTGAAGTAAGCTACATGAAGAGATAGATGTCTTATGTAGTTTGATGAAATGGTGGATGACCTTAATTAAGTGTTAATTTAATAATCATCTAAACAAAATGTTGTAGATTGCAACAGTTTGGAATAAGCTGCTTTCATAATTACAAGGTTCATGTATCTGTGATCTGACCCTCATTCTGATGGCATCTTCCACACCATCGTAACCCTATGTCTCCCTAATGGACACTCACGCTAGCCATTCTCTCTGCTCATCTGCACGCAGTTGATCTCTGTCCTAGGAAGAGCTTCCTTGACACTCCTTGTCTTTCCTACCTGATGGTCTGCAGCAGAATACCATGGGGCTGTCAATTGCTTTTCCCATTTTGTTTGCACCTAAGAGCATCCTGTGCTTGTTCCTGTTGTGCACCCTCAGCCCTTGCCCTGAGTCTCCTTGCTGAGCAGAGGACATGTGTGCTCTGACCCCTCCTGGAGCTCCACTTGCCCTGATGAATTTTTCCCATGGTACAAGGTATAGAAGGTTTTTGGACCACTGGAAATGTCAGACCTTAGGGACTCTGTAGAGAAAGACATGGGAGATCCCCGCTGCTGGATTGGCATGGCCACAGCAGCAGAGGTACAGTTTGTGTCCCCGCTGAGTGTGCTGCTCCAGTGATACGAAAGAGAAGGAGAACACCTAACCACCTCACATGGATGTTTTGCCTGAGAACAGCTAGTTAGAAACAACCCTATCATGAAACGCGGAGATGTGGGTTTGTACACATGGTCATTCAGAAGCTGTTGAATCCATGCTTGCTGCAGTATAGTAACAGGTACTTCAGTGATATTAAGAGTAATGTTAAAGGAGGCAGGACTGATAACATAAATGGTCGTGGAAGGAGACATTATGGTGATACTAGCACTGAACCTGGTAATTTCATAATAAGGATAATCACAGAGGTAATTGTAGGAGTGGTGAAATGACTGGGCAAATCTGGATTTGGAGTTGGCTTCCAGGTATCGATGGTCATGATGTTAATGTGCCGTGGAACCACAGTACTATCTGTGTTGGTAAAGACATTTGCTTTCTGTCCTAACATAACATTAACAAACCAGAAGGGACTTGTGAATTGAACCCTAGAACATCTAAAAAGTCCCAGTTCACACCCTGTGCTCTTGCTCTCCCATCCAGAACTTGCTTTTATTTTATGCAATTAGTCTTGCCAGTTGGATACCTTTTTCCTCATTTATAACATATAACTACCCTCTCCAGTTTAAAATTGCAGGTGTGTTTGATATAACCTTAGTTACCCTTCCATTAGTCTCCCGTGCACTCTCCATCTCATGCCATTGCCTCATTAATCTCTTGTGCAGAGTTGTCATATCTGCCTCTCTCCATATTTTTTTACTCTGCATCAGTTTCTGTATCCTTTGTTGATTAGACTTTTCCTTGCTCAGAGTGTAGAAGCGGTGAGATGCTGTGTAAGGAGAAGTGCATACTGATACTGAGCTAAGAGCCGTAGCTGCTCATTTTTATGCCTTGATGTCCTCTGCCACCTCCTCTGGTGACTGCTAATTCAACATCTGTGTTGGTGCTGCATAAGGCACTTGGTTCTCTAGAGCGGGTGTGCCAGAGGGCACGAGAGCCAAATGGCTCTGCACGCAGGAGCACTAGATAAGCAGCATTCAAAGACCGGTCATCCTGGCTGAACAGGTAAGGTCTGGCTTATCCGTAAGAGCTCGCTGGTTCAACACCTCTCCCCATGTCCTTGGGAGCACATCATTTGTACCAGGCCCAGCATACTGCCGCTCTACCTTAAATATCACTTATGCACAGATAACAGGTCCTCTGTCATTACAGAGTGTACGGCCTTTCGATCTGGCGCATTCATAACCTATTGCAGCTCTGTGCTCCTGCCTTTCTCTGCTATTTTTTGGCAGATTGATGGATTTACTCTGAAATAATGAGTCTGATTTCCCCCTCCTCTCACATTTTCTGCCATAAAAAGTGACAGTTATTGCTGTCAAATCAGAATGGCAGTGTTTATGGTCAGTCTGTAGTCATTTTGCATAAATGAATGTGACTGTGCAAGATGTGAGGCAGCAGGGAATCGCACCCTTCCTCCACAGCACTTATTTTCACATTATTTTATTTCTATAAAGCCTCCTGTGTCCACCTGTGGTAGGAAAGGCTGTATAAATAATAATAATAATAATAATAAAAAATCATATGCAGCATACAAACACGGTCTTTATTGAAGTAGAGCTCTTTCTGAGCACAGTGTGAGATTTGCATGAGGAAGTCAGGATCTGGCCCATCATGAAGACACACTGCAATTACACAGAAATGGCCTGTGCTGAGATAACTAATACTCTTCCTCTCTGTTTGTAGTTCAGAGATGCCGGTCAAGGAGGCTTGTGTAACCAAGCTATCATGCTGATCACAGACGGAGCAGTGGAGGATTATGAAGCTGTGTTTGAAAAATACAACTGGCCAGATCGGAAGGTTTGTCTGGGAAGCAATAAATAGAAAGGGCGAGGAAAGGTGCTATCCTGCTATGGTGGGAATAGAAGAGCATGAGCCAGGATAACGGGCAGAGCGGAGCATTCACATCCTCCAATACCCGTGTGCATCCGGCTGTAAACACAAAAAAAAAAGCAGCCAGGCAGTAGCCTGCTGTGGTGATTTTAGAGGTGGTAGGATCACAAAGGGATATCTGTAGGTCAGTGCAGATATTTTTTTTTTTTCCATATAGCCATTTTCCAAAGGTGCACACAATCAAAACATTCTCCTGATAAGGTGATAAAGACCGAGCTGAGTATTTTAAAATTAAAAAACTCCACTTATGTAAAGAATTTTAATCCTCTCCAGGACTGTTCATAATCGGCCCTGTTTGGGAAAATGTTTGGCTCTTACCAGTTTTTATGGTGGTCAGGGGAATGGCCCAGACAACCTCTCTAGGTGCCTTCCAGCCCTGTTTACTTTGAGGTCTGTGATTACAGGCTTGTACTAGCAAGAGCAGACTGTGAAAGTGGAATAGACCACAGCTCATCCTAAACCCTCCTGATTTATTTGTTTACCTCATCCCAGCTAGCAGCAATGCACAAAGGGAGAGAAGCAGTCTACTGAGAGGCCAGAGCATGGGGCTGTTAAAGCAGTTTATTTCAGGATTGGCTCTTTTGTTGTTGGTCAAACACAAGAGAAATGGTGAAGCTTTCTCTAAATGATTCATGCGGCCAGCTGTTCCCCTGGGTAAAGGATTCTGGTGAGCTATAAACCTCTCTGCATGTGGTTGCTGAGTGCCTGGCAGAGCTGCTATCATAAAATCAAATAGAATTTGCACTTCTGCCTTGTTATTCAGATGATCCCGGGTGTTACTTGGCTTTCTGAGCTTATTGTAATTGGAAATGAAGTTCCAGCCCACAAAATGCGAAACAAATGGAGCAAGAGGTTCCTGTCTCTGTATGAGAGCAGAGCTATTGCTCTGCGCCTCAAACAGACACTCACATCAGCCTATAGCAGGATGCCAAACCTCAGCCATTTGGATTTGGTAGCACATTGCAGCCTAATTCTTCTATCTTTGTGTTCTTGTTCCCAGGTCCGGGTTTTCACTTACCTTATTGGACGGGAGGTCACTTTTGCCCCCAATGTGAAATGGATCGCCTGCAACAACAAAGGTGCTGTATGGGAACGGTTCCCCAACCCCCATCACACAGGTCACATGTGGACTGCAGCCATGGGGCCCTGGACCCCTCTAAGGCTTCCCAGCTACAGCTGGGGCCCATGAACCCTTGGTTGGAAGACAACCTAAGGAAAAAGCAGACCCTGCTAGTCCATGTGAAGTGTGCCTGTGTCCAACTAACACAAGTCCTCCGTGCTGAGCCACCACATTTTCCTGTCATGGTGCCAAGGGACACTATGACCGAGATTCGTGTTGGCTGTAGTCCACCTAAGTCCCTGTGCTTATTGTGTCCCAGTTGCTGGCTTTTGACAATCTGTCTCAAACTCTGTCAGCAAGCCTGATGTCTTTCGGCTGAGATGTAAACCAAACATCTTTTCTTTAAAGATTTTACAGCATTTTTCACAAGGTCTGCAGGTTAACCCCTGTATCCTGGCCAAAGTCTTTGTGTGCCAGTGGTTTCATGGAGGTTCCAGAATAGCTTGTTAATCCCACCCCAAAACCAATATTCTCTCTAGCTGGCATGAAATGGTATGAATGGGAAAATCTATTCAGAGTAGGTGAGTCACCTCTATGTATATGGGGCCAATTAAAAAGTCCAGTTGGCCCTATCAGAGTCTGCAAGGGTAAAGGAAGAAAGGAAAAGTAAAGGTCTTCCTTGTTTGGGCATAACTTGGTCTCAGTGTGTCTGGACACAGTCAGCAGTGCTCACTACATCAGTATCCTGCTTAAACAAGGAAAGGAAGGGAGGGCTGAAGCTGGGGGCTGATTAGCTAGGTATATCAACTCTTCTTCTGTCTGAGCAGCAGCTCCAGCAGACTATGAAACACATGGGTGCATTTGCTACTGAAAATAATTGTCAGACAAGAGTTGTTGGCCTGCAGAATGTCTGGGGATGTTCAAGGCTCAAACATTCATTTATTAGCACTATGAATCACACATAATGTTTTCAGAGTTTGTTAGGTGAAAAAAAAAAAACCCCTGGATTTCAGATTGCATATTGAGCCATAAGAGTAAGGGAATTCATGGTGGTGTTGGTTCACCACAGAATGTGAGAGTGGATTCTCCTGAGTAACCAGAGAACAAAAATATGCTCTTTGCACTTGAATTCTCACTTACCAAGCTTGAGATCTGCAGAAGGCTCACTGATTTTGGTTCTTCCATTTCAACACATTGTATAGCTCTTGTAGTCCTTGTTTTCAAGCACACTAAATCTGTTTCCACATCACAAAGCTTATCAGATCATGAGCCCTTTCACATAGCAGTGTTTTCCTAGTGACGACAAGTTTTCCATCTATCTGACATACTCTGTCCCATACCAAATACAACCAATCAGTTTCATGTGATGAGAAGCAGGACAAGAGTCCTCATGACATTACACTGTGTTAGCATTTCTAACCAGTTAAGCAGCTAGTTTTGAGGATCTTTTGAAAACTTGAAGATGTTCTTACCCTGTAGTCCTTGTTCTAGTGTTAGACTGTCATGGGTCCATCTGCAGGGACAAAGCTCTGGAAATAGGTAACTTGCATTTTTATGTTCTGCTTCCAACGGGTAGATAGAAGTAGTCACCATCCTTGCATGTAAAGCTAGGCGTACTGAAGAGTAGAAAAATCTGGAAGATAAGTTGGGAGTTTGGGCTTAATATAAAATTGGGCAGGGTACGTGGGTAGCCTGGTGGAATACTTTGCATATGTTTGGCCTTCAGGACCAAAAGCAGCCTGATTATTAGTTTTGCCAAAGCAGCTCTTTATATCTGTTTGGTATGATTCGAGTTATAGCAAGACACTGGTCTTGAGCATTGGTCCAGTATTTTGAGAACAACAGAGTCAGTGCCTTGAAACTCTAGATTTCCAGAGAAACGTGTGTCCACAGAAGCTTGTGGATACAAGGCATGTCAAGGCACTTTTTATAAAGAGCAGATAAACTGTCTGCATAGATACAGTCTTTGGCATCTAGATCTCTAGCTTTGCGTGGATGTTCATTTAAAAATATGGAAGACACGTTAGCAGAGTGACTCACATCTCTGTTTCTCCATGAAGGCTACTACACTCAGATTTCCACGCTGGCAGATGTCCAGGAGAATGTGATGGAGTACCTGCATGTGCTCAGCCGTCCCATGGTCATCAACCACGACCATGACATTATTTGGACTGAAGCCTACATGGACAGTGCGGTAAGGACCTACAGCACAAGTCTTTAGTCAGCAAACAGTAGGGCCTATGGGCCAAACTGGCAAAGGTGTGAGACACCCAGCTAGTATGTTAGGCATATAACTTGTCCCAGCTTCCTATCTAAATATCTTATGTGTATCAGAATCTAAATAAAGTCTTGAAATTTATGTAAAACCAGGAGTTGGTTGATTGATAGAAATTACTGGTCTCTGGGTCTGCTGAGACAGACAATATTTCTTTTCTGCTCACTCCTGGAGTTGAGATGTGTATGCAGACTCAGGTCTGAATCTGCAGTGACCCAGGAGCCCAGGACTAATCACACAGGCACAGCATGACTTAAGTAGTGCTTCTGTGAAAGCAGGTTACCTCCTAAAGGATTATTCACAGGAAAGATTATTTACAGCTCAGGATACAGGTCACAGAGATTTATTTCCTCCACCCCAGTAGCTAACCACAGACTGCTTGCCGCTCAGAGATACAGCTTGCCGCTCAATCTTTTGTTTCTTGGGCACCGCAGTGGCCCTGTGCTCAGCCCTGTGGGTAAAGGACATATCGGGCTTTCTGGGAGGGAAGGTCAGGACTTCTGATGCCCCTTGCTTCATCTTGGGCCTCCCTATGGGAAGACTTGAGATGTTTGGACCATAAGCAGGTGCTGTCGCAGTGTTGTGTTGCCAAGACAGTGAAGGGAAGGACAAAGGATTAGACCACCACTGAAGGAGCCTTCCCCTGCACTTCCCCAAACAGAAGACTTTCCTCAGTCTCCATCTCCATCCCTTTTTACATTGCAGAAAGAGAAAGTTACAGTTCTTTTGGGGCGCTCTGTGCTTTCAGGGAGATATAGGGTTGTTTCCTACACTGGATTCTTCACCACAGAGAAGCATCTGCATAATTTTGACAGCTAGAGCTGACCTCTTCCTGCTTCTCCTCTTCCAGAAACAAACCTCAGGTCTCAGGACTGTTTATATTATCTGAGGTGAAAATTTTTCTAGAAACATTGAGAATGTTTCTGTACACAGTCCCAATGTGGGACTGAAGTTACTGACTCCAGTCTGGCCAGCAGCAGCTTTATGGTGTCTGCCACAGCCCTGAAGGAGCTGGGGAGAACCCCCCAGCTTTCAGGTTTAAGATCCATGGTGAGACACCTGAACTGTCTGTGTGTTGGGGTCAAACTAAAGGTACTGATCTTAGCTTTGTAGCAGAGAACAGGGAAGCCCAGGTCACACATGGCATTGTTTGATGCTGTGCTCGGAGTCAAGACTACACATAAACCCCAAGAAATACCTCCAAGGCAGCCAGGCTCGCACCATCGTGGTGCATAAGTGTTACGCTTTCATGGGACGGGACTGTCCCCCACCTCTGCGCTGTGGCTGACCATTGAGGCCGCAGCTGTGGCATGCTAGATCCGTGAGGGTGATGTGGGGATGTCTTCTGCCGCAGAAGCTGTGCCAAGTGAGTGCTGGGGACATGGTACCCTAGTGTGCTAAGCAAAACCTCCAGAAATGCTACTAACTACCCAGGAAGTTTATTCTAATAGCAGGCATGCCATCCCTGGCACTGGTGTATGGTGTCACACTTCCCAAGGCAGCCATGGAGATTTGATGCTGCTTTTCTTGCTGCATCTCTTTTCTTACCCCTTGGCTTGGCTTGCCATTCGCTTCCCCCACCCCAACCTTTGATTCAACCTTTGATTCATCCCTCCGTTCATGTATTCATTCCTCTGTTCATCCATGTCTCTCACTAGCTGCCACAGTCTGAGGAGGTAACTGCACCCCTGTGTTTTGTGAGCGTGGTGTTTCCCTTGTGCCAGTTGGTGTGTCAGTGCCAGCACTCACAGCCACAGCTGGCCTGTACATCTGGAGGCGGGGGGTGGGGGTGGGAGGCTGCTGGATGTACTGGAGAGCTGTGCTGTTGGTTCAGAGTAGGTAGGGGTGTCTGTGTCGTGCAGTAGCTTAGTTCACCGGATCTCTTTTTCCGTACGTTCAGTGAGTGCCGGAGAAGTTTACTTGCTGTGTGTTAGTGTGAGTGTTTCTGTGAATGGCAATTTTCCACAAAGAATCATCCAGACCAGTAACTCAAGATACCAGGCTCAAATCTCCATCAAGCAACTGCATAGATTATTCACTGGCTTCTAGTGTGTACAGTAGTGTAGACAGAAGGTCATTTCTTGCCTTGCTACTTACTTGACCAAATGAGAGGTCGAAAGGAGATACTACTGGCATCAAGGGATTAGGTCCTTCTTATAGCTAGGCATGTGTGGGAGACTCCTTTGCATGCATCTTGCCTGTTTTATGTCCTTTCTTGCGTGTTTTCAGAACCTCTGTCTTCTGCAGTACTGGGAGCCTGTTACCCCATTACATGTGCATATCCTGTATCCCCTGTAGAGATAGCTCACCATGTTGTATCTGTTTGGATCATGATTTTCTCTCTGTTTTTCCTAAGCTTAGATGCTTGAGTAACAAGTATATATAAGCAGGCTCTGTGTGTATTTGTGCCTCTTAAATATTTGCCTGTGGTGTTTCTCATTCGTGGTATTCATGTGTTTGCAATATAGATGATATCTTGTTTGTGATTTTGCTCATATTTGTGTTGCTTTTCTCTATTCTGCGCTCTTTGTGTTGGTGGTTTTTACACTTGTTGCATAAGTGCTCATATCTACACTCCCAATGCGTGGTGGGTATAAATTGTGCCACCACTTCTACAGGTTTCTGTATCTTCATTAAAACAGCTCTTTAATGTCTCCTGCTTCAACACATTTCACTGGCTTTCATCCCATCCTCATCACCCCACACGAGCAAGCATCCATCCTACGATCCTCTTGGATACAGAGTGTTGAAAAGTGCTGCCATCTGTTTTTAGAGGGTCGTGGGAGGCAAGGAGGTGGCTAATTGTAATCAACATCTGGGGTCCTTGGGAATTCCAGTGCCTTTTGTTCGGGTTATCTTCTGTGGTACTACATTTGCTAACACACTGCTCGTTGTTCTGTGGCAGCTCTTTGCATCTCAGGCTCAAAGTCTGTTGCTCATGACAACAGTGGCTATGCCAGTCTTCAGCAAAAAGAACGAGACGGTGAGTGCAACACGGGCTTCGCTCTCCTTCCAGCCAGCAGAGGTGAAAGGATGCAGCGGTCCTTTGCGGGGTTTTAAAGCTAATGGGTCTCTGAAAGAAGAGCCGGTCATTAGGGACTGTGGTAGACCTCTGGCAGAACGTGCGGCTGATAATTTATCTGTCAAAGTGATAGTCTGTCATTTCCTCTGAATACTATTTCTTAAAAATACCCCTTAAATATGACACTTCTCCCTGTTTTATCCCTTCCCTTTTCAAACCGAGCCTAATTCACAGACGCATAAAGTTTCAGGCTGGAAGAGATCATTACCTTGTCTAGTCTGTGCATTTTATTGCAGACCTTTACATGTCATATAGATGGTCCTTCATGAGCCCAATAACCTGTGTTTGGCAAAAGTGTCATTGACAAAAGGCATCCAGCCCTGAGCTCTCCATTGTGGTTTCTCACTCTCTGTTAAAAACTGGTGTCTAAATTCCGCTTTCAATTTGTCTGGCCCCACCTTCCTGTCATAATGGCTTTCTCTGCTAGATTAAAAAGGCTGTACCCTTTGGTATCTTCACCTGGGAAGCATCTTCTACACTGCAATAAAGTCAAACCTGTCTATCTTTTGATAAGATAAAAAGGTTGAACAATTTAGATGTCTTTGATAAGGGCATTTTTTAAACCCTTTAGACACTCTTTTCCATACCACTTCTAGTTTCTCAGCATCCTTTTAAAACAGTGAACAGTACCTTACCATTGCTGTACAAGGGATAAACTTCATCCAGGTCCTACAAACAACTGTCTGCCTTCTCCACCTGAGGCTGGCCTTAGCCTGTATAAGCACAGTATGGCAGTGGGAGCCTTTGTGTCCTTTTTCCATTGTGCTCCCCAGATCTTTATTAAACAACCGAAATAATGTGTATTCAGGTAGAGAGATACCAAAGTTTTGCTTCTGAAAATGGTTTCTCTTTTTTTTTTTTTTTAAGCGATCTCATGGCATTCTCCTCGGTGTGGTGGGCTCTGATGTACCACTGAGGGAGTTACTAAAACTTGCTCCACGGTATAAGGTAAGACTGAGATAACGTAATTTGTTATTTTGTGCAGCAAAGTCACTAGTCGTTCTTCCATGGGCATGACTGAGAAATCATTCCTCTGCCTGCAGGAAGAACTATGAGTGTAAAGCAAGAGATGTTGGATGTGGTGATGTGTGGTTTCTCTATAGCACATGGGAAATCATGCACTGCTGGAAGCAATTAGGCTGCTTGAGAAACACTAGGACTGGATGATACAGTAGACTGGCAACAGGTCATGGAACCTTTGCATCTTGATGATTACCAGCTTAGATCCCTCAGAAATTATATGGATCTGACAGCCTATCTCAGAAGAATTAAAGTTTTATATCTAGTTCCTAGTGGACAAAAGCTGCCATGCTAGCTGGCAAAAAAATAAATAGTTTCATTGTCAATATTCTCAGCAGAAAAATCGAGGACTGAATGGACCACAGAGAGTCAACTTTTCTGTTATGTCTAAAGGTTCCTTTCTCCACACCAACATGAAGATTTCTTGCCAGGACAGCATACAGGAAGTCGGTTCTCACTCGCTTGTGCTACACCTCGATAAAGTATTTGCCCTCCAGAATCATTAGTCCAACAACTTTTCATTAGCTCTATGTTCAATATAGCTAAAAAAAATGTTCATACATGGGAAACACACACACCCCCCGAAATGCACTGTTTAGTTTGGTTTCTGCTGTAAATTCTGTGCAGTGACCTTTTGCTCAATCAGTCTACACACTAGGAGACAGCAAGCACATCTGAGGATCACCATGAAATCAGGCAACTTGAGCCGTCACTTACTGGATTACTGGAACAGGTTGCCCAGAGAGGCTGAGGAGGCCCCCTCCCTGGAAATGCTCAAGGCCAGGTTGGATGGAGCTTTGGGCAATCTGGTCTAGTGGAGGGTGTCCCTGCCCATGGCAGGGGGGTTGGAACTAGATGATCTTTGAGGTCCCTTCCAACCCAAACTGTTCTATGATTCTATGATCATTTCAAGTTTTCAATTTCTCTTAAATAACTATCAGACAACTACTAGCAGTTACACAGTTGTCCAAAATCTGATTGCTGAAGCCTCACAGCACTGAAAGTGCTGTCAGAAGCTATGAATTAGTGTGGTGCTTCCAGACATGGATGCAGGGCAGACCATTTACATGCAGCTGGAGGAAATGATCCTTCAGGCAACCCAGGAACTATGAGTGTCGGGGTGTGTGCACTCAGCATGCAAAAGCTAGCTGGTTTGGGTCTGGCGGAACCTTGTCTAGGAGCTTCAATTTTTATACACATTTATTTTCTCTATAAGACTAATACCTTTTCATCTTCCTCCCTCCATGTCACTCAAAGGCCATGTGTCACAATAATCTTTCTTCTGGGCCAAGGAGAGACACTGTTCTTTCCTCCAAGTAGTGCCAGGGAAGGAGGGAAAATTATTTGAAGGATTTCTTTACATCAGAGGCAAGACACAACTTCTCAGAAGCTATTCCAACTCCAGACCAGTTTGGAAACCTAGGATCCTCAACTTGAATCCCCTGGCATATGGGTTACAAAGGACCAGCTCCAGAGTTACAGCCCTTGAGAGCTCATATATTTATGATCGCACTTACTTGGCTGGGAAATTTCAGCTTTAATAGGCCACAAGGAAGTTTGCTGTAGTCCTGATCCAATGTCTTGGATTCATTCTTGCCATGCTGAGCTGAGCTCAGTGTGCTTTGCAAAAAACTGTTTCACGTAGAGAGAGTCCAAACTTTTGATCTGGGATGTGTGAAATACAGAATTCATTCCCTCCAAAAAGGCACAGACAGATTGTAAATTACTTACCTCCCCACTTCCCTATTGTTATCCGTCCAGGATTGTCTCTACAGGAATATAAAGTTGCAACCTTTTTTTGAAGATAGAAACCTTAGCCATTCTTGTTTTCCTTGAGACACCTCTTGTTTTGGCAAGCACAGACTATCAGTGGGTTTTTAGCAACTCAAGGTTTAGCTGGAATTTGTATTATATATGGGCTTGATCTGAGTAATTGCTCTCTCGGAAATCTCTTGCAGATCAGGTCAGCCAGTGTCTGCTCTGGTTAGATTATGCTATTCCTTAAAAAGCATTTTAAGACTACAGGCTTGTACAATTGGCCTAGGCTAGGTCTGGTCTTGCCAACACTGAAACATAATGCAGAGCTCCTCTGAAGACCGACCAGCTTTCCAGGGAAGCCATCTGGGAGATTCATACTTGTATGCACCGCTGTGCATATGTAGTGATGGGCATAGAGACCTGTCACCGCTGCTTCTGTACTGTTTATGACATTCCCCATCATTGCCCATTTTATATGCAGCACTGCTGTGCCTGTTGTAGAGAGCTTATTCTGCCTCTAGGTAGTAATTGTCCATGAGGACAATCAGACTCTAGGAGGGCGTCTTTTTCTGAATGTATACACAAATCAACTACCTGCCCATCCTGTTGTGCATCCAAGTGTAGTCAGCCTGCTCAAACAGAGCAGCCAGAGATCTGGAGATAAATGGTTTGGGATGGACCCTATTTTCTGCTGGTCAATACCTTTAAAAGGAAAATATTTCTGAATATTGGTGGTGCCAGGATATCAGTGGCACCCATTACACAGCAGTGTTTCTAGCTAAACCGCTAATTACTCTAATGCCTCTTTCTCCAGCTGGGTGTCCATGGATATGCTTTTCTGAACACCAACAACGGCTACATCCTTTCACACCCAGACCTCCGTCCTTTGGTATGTATAACTGTGAATTTGAGAACCTTTGCTTACTTGGAAGCAATGGCTTTCAGGGTTGTTCCTGATTTCCCATATTTTATTGAGCTGTGAAGGCTACCAGGCACCCAGGGGCACGAGGGCCAGAGAAATCAATTCTACCTGCATAGATGTATATATGCACACATGTGTGCATGAAGTGTAAGGTCCCTTGCCTGTCTGTTCTCCATAAGAGTGCACGCGAAGGCTGTACTTGCTGTACTGTGCATGCACGTGTATCTGCGTCCATGCAAGGCTTCAGTGCTGGGCTGAAGAAACACTCCCCTCGCTCAGGCATACCTACTTTGAGAAGATTCAGCATGAGTAGCAGCCCAGTAATAGCTACCCAGCAACTGTAGTGTTGGACATTTTGAGAATCTGAGGCTAGCAGGGTCCAGTACCACAAATCGTAGTAACATGCCAACTCAGAGACAATTTAGAGAACAGTAGGCTGCAAAGACCTTCTGGGACTTGAAGGAGTGGACACAAGGACAACATTTCCCCCTCGCAGTGCCACCTGGAGCTTCAAACCACACATCTGTCTGCAAACACACAGCTGGCCTCATTGCCCTGATCCCCAAGCACACAAGGATTTTACATTTTATACACATGCCTGCCGGCACAAATCCACCTGCGTGCAGCCAGAAGCGTTAGTGTGGTTACCTGGGAAGAGACAGGGCCACCGCAGGGCTTCGCACCAGCTGTCTTCAAAAAGGCAGCTTTGCACAGGGAGACCACAGGCATGGGTAGTTACTTCACTAGGTGACAAGAAGGGACACATCGTATTTCCAGGATGGGGCAAGGCAAAGCTAGGCAAGGGCACTGCTTTGCCACCTAACATTGGTCTCTCTCAGTCTGCTTCACACCTTTTCCTTCACCCAGAAGATTGCAGGGAAATAGCTCTCTTGCATTAGTTAGCCCTAGGTGAAAAGCCTACCTTTTTGTCAGTGGTACCAAAGCCTAATTCCCATCAGAAAAGATCTGCTGGTATTACAGTGTTGATGGCATTGCACTCTTAGCTGTGGGAAAAACCTGATTTCCTGAAGTCAAGTGTATTGTACTGATCTATTTAGAAGAATATTCTCACAAAGGAGGCTGTAGCCCTTACCTGCAAGCTTACCTGTGTTCCTGCCTGTCCCTTGCTCCTGAATCAGCCTCTCCCACTTGAACTCTCCTAGCCCCACGTAGCCTGTGTAAAGAAATACATGGCATGGGACCAAGGTGGCATTTGCACCCAAATTCTGCCTTCCTAGTCAGAGAAAAAATGAGATGCCCCTATTTTTCAAATTACATATCCATTCTTAAAGGGTTAGTTTAGGAAGTTTTCTAGCCACTTACTTGGGTTGTTTTTTGTTTGTTGTTTTTTGTTTTAATAAACACCAGTATAAAGAAGGAAAGAAACTGAAGCCTAAGCCAAACTACAACAGCGTAGATCTCTCAGAAGTGGAATGGGAAGACCAGGATGAAATAGTGAGTACCAGAAAGTGAATTTTTTAGTCTTTTTTGTACCTCCTTCTTTCTATTACTTTGTGTGCCTGTATGGAAGGGGCAGGGGAGCAGGCAGGCACTCCTGTTTTGTTCTGGGCTGGACTGGCCCTGACTAAGAGAGGCTGGTGATCTACAAGAGGACAAGGATGATGCTCCCCTACAAAGTGCTTGTCTTCTTTCCCCGCATGAGTTTTCCTTCTCATGGAATAGGAACAGAAAGCACTGGCAGGAGGAAGGAAGCACTTTAGAGGGTGCTCCAGGGAGCCAGTCTGTGTGTACATGATCCAAATGCTGCCTTAATACAAAGCCAAGATAGCTTAGGAGTGTGGGGGTGTCCCATGATGTTACCCATACACGTAGTATGTGAGATATAGCTGAAGCCACTCAACTAATGTGATCTAGAACAAGGAAGAAAGCGAATTCAAAAGAGGTTAAAGCTTGCAGTCACTATTAATAATAGACAAAGAGGATAAGGGACTTAGACACTTGAGAAAAACAAGTTTCCAGAAACCACCTTATTGTACAGGTGTGGAGGCACTGGAAACAATAGCTAACCAAAGGGAAAAGGATTAGAAAATACTTTTTCTACTGTCTTTCAGGCAAAATTATTAAAAAGTGATAAACAAGAAACGGCATGCACCTTAACAGCTGCACATTGCACAACTAGGAACCCAGATATAATGAGAAGGTAGAGAGGTTTCTCTGTGGCTGGTTTTCTTTTACTCAGAAGAATTAGAAGAGAATAGATGCTTAAGTTACTAAGATAAGACCTGAATTTGGAGTAAGATAGAATTAGCTGTGGGACACACGCTTCTGGATTACAGGGGAGAATGCTGAGGTAAACTGATCTGATGCTATAGATATCCACTTAAACAGGGAGGACAACTGAACTGCCCAGCAAGAGGATCAAAGTAGCTACTGTCACTACTGCAGGCCAAGCACAAAGGACCAAACCAAAGGAACTAGGGAAGTGGAGAAGTGGCAAATTGAGAAAGGAAACACAGTGGGACTGAGTGTGAAAAGTGGAAAGCAAGGCAAAAATAAGATGCTTTACATGCAGTAGAACCACCAAGATGGAGGTTGCCAATGGCTTTGTGTGGGTTTGCTGATGTCTTCTAGGAGCTCTGCTCCCATTGTAGTTTTCTCTCTCACTGGAGCCACTTTTAGATCTGCTCCTCTTTACCCAGTTTGCTATTTAAAAAAAAAAAAAAATCCAAGAGATGAGAGAATGTCACTTTGCTGTCATATTTATTTAGCGAGCAGGCTCTTGTCTGACCAAATAACATTGATACCTGAATACTAATATGATGCAAAGTATAAGGTTTCTGTCCATAGGCAATCAGAGTAAAATTATCCAGTGAAAAAAAATGTTAAAAGAGGCATGAAAAACAAAGCCACTTTGTGTTCCTGTACTGCATCTTCCAGAAGAAAGAAAGGTTGCAGTCACTGAGGGTACAGAGACATTCAGTGACGTGAACGATATCTGCAGTGTGACTTCAGCAAGTCTAGATACTCTCAAGATACACCCACTGCAGCAGAAAGCTGCCAACATTTCAACACTCAGATTTGCAGCTACGGTATTAGATCAATGACAGACTCAACATCAGTTGCAGTATAATCTCAGCAACACTGATAAGCAGCAAATTCAGACTGGAAAAATATGCCCAAGTGCTAATGAAGTGTAATACAGCCAGCTGCTAAAAAGAAATCTAGGGGAGGGAAGATGGCACTGTCTGGAAAATACCAATTGATGCAAAATAGTACTGCAGCTGGGCAACAAGGAAGTTTGGGCTCGCTTGTAAAGCAACACAGGGATATTCTCAGTGTGAAGGGAAAAGGGTAGGGTTCAGGGATCCTGCCCAGCAGTCTAGGCGCGACCATTTTCTCCAGCCTTGACAGAACCACAGAAGAAGAAATTAGCCTGCAAGGATGTTGAAACTGAGTGGCAAAACACCTAGATGTTATGATACTCCTCGGGTAAACTGTAAGTCTGTGTTGGTTTGAAACTACACAAGCAGACAAGGAAAAGGAGTCAGCAGCACTCACTGCCAGTGATGGGGACGGCACAGACAGACTCATTGCCCTGGAGCAGCAGAGTTTGCTGTTTGGGGTGTCGGGAACGAGTGGTTCAGCATGCACCAGACAACCTCTCTGTCCAAACCTTGCTACACGTTTTTAAAGTGGAGGCCAGCCGTTGCCAGAAGCGTCCTGCCTAAAAAGGATTGGGACTCCCTGACACCAGGACTGTACTTGACTTCTCGATGCAGGAAAGGCTATCGAGAAAAAGCAGCGAGCCCAGATTGTGGCACAACCTACAGCCACTGTCACCTGGGCTGGGCACAGGACAAGTAGCCTGCGTGCCGACCAGCTGGAGCTGAGGAGATCCAAGGATATCTCAGATATCCATTGATTTAGTTTTCTCCACTGCCTTATGGGGCAATGAGAGATGCCTGACAGTCAAGAAGATACGGATGAAGCACCAATATCTGAACTAAACCCAGAACCCACAGAAAATGCTGCAGGCTGCCAGACCAGAACAGAGAGTATGCCGTTGCTCTGGCAGGAGGTCAAATGCTCATAGCCAAAAAGGAGTAATAGTACCAGTCAGTGTTTTGATTTCCAAGACATGGGCCTTGGGAAACATGAGTTTTATATTCTAGGTCTGTAAATAACCCACATCAAACAGCCATAACAAACAGAACTGTGGCCTTGTAAAGCAAATGCAGTTGAGACTGGCCAGCACCTGAATGGAGGCCTGTCTCTGGAAGTAAGGAAGCAATCTGTGTGAATGAATACGTTACTTCCCACCTTTTTTTCTATCCAGGCTGAAGCAATAGGCTGATATGCTCTGGCAGGCTGGACATAAAGTCAAAGCCTCTGCACTAGTGGAAAAATTCCCTGGCTCTTCCTTGCAAGAGGCTGGGAATCACTGTGAAAATTACATTTTGCTTTTGGAACCTGGACTGAATAAACTGGTCTTGTCACTGCCTACCCTGCTATCATACAGCCTTGCTTTGCTGTGTTAAACAGCTGCTTTGCTGGACCTCAGAAGTGGTGCTGAATACAGCCTATAATTTATAAATTGGTTTAAAAAATGTCTAAGAGCTTTAGAATCGGTCTGAGGGAGTTAGTGGGTTTCTCAGGTGTCTCCTCTTCCAGGCTCTCAAAGCACCATGCTAATGACTTTCTGGCTGCCAAACGGTGAAGTCTGAAACTTGGACTGGCAATTTCATAGCTTCCAGATCCTTTCTTTCGCTAAAAAGAAATATCAACAAGCTTTCAGCATAAGCCATCACTATTCTGTGTCACTTATCAGCCTGACTGAACAAGGATTCTGACCACTGAGAACAGGTTCTCAGTTTAAAAGAAGCAAGAAAGAGCAGGGGGTGGGCAGGGGGATGACACGCCAACCAGTCACTTTTCTGCCAGCCCCTGTACGTTAATGGCAAGCGGCCCTATTCATTCCTGCCCTGCCCTGCTCAGAGGCACTAACACTAATCTTGTTCACCTCTGCAGCTGAGAACTGCCATGATAAATGGGGAAACGGGCTACCTCTCTATGGATGTGAAGGTCCCTGTGGATAAAGGGGTAAGAAATGATCCTTCTGTTCAAGTCACACGAGAGAGGGGATAGGAAAAGGATGCTGAAGAACCACAAAGGATGTGGTTTTAATGCTCAGCATTTCTGAGTGTGAGGATTTTATTGTTTCACCACATATATAACACATGTGCTAAAGACATAAAATAGAGCATCGTTAGAAGTGCTCTTTATACCTACTGACATTCTGCTCTTACAAAGGTATTGGAAATGCCTCACAGCTCCCTACTTTGTCTAGGCAAAGCCAAAAAGCATGTTGTTCATTGTTTATAGGGCTGTGAAATGAATTGGAGATCTTCAAGAATTTAGAATGGGGAAGACTATACTGAGCTGACCTAGACAGAAAGAGGTTTTAAGACCATTTTGCAACTCCCTTTCCCTACCTAAAAACACTCATGAAAACTTTGTCCCTCACTCTGACAGAACGTGATTTCCTTTATCCAGGTCCAGGATTAAATTTCTGTGCAAATATTTACAGACGTTTTATGAAAAGTCCTTGTGAAATGGAGACTTTTGAACATTCCCTACCAGTTCTAATGTAGGGTTATACATCTTCCCTTGGAATCAGTAAAAAATTGTCTTGTGCATTTACGTTCACTGGTACTTTTTCATTCAAGTTTATTTAACTCTCCTAAAGATTTTGGCTTTCACAATATCCTGTTAGGAAGTATTCCAGAGTCCTGCAAGTTACACTGCCCAGAAGTCTTCCATATTTCAGGAAAATTTTCCATCTTTTATAGCAAGCATTTTTTTTCAGCGATCAGGCTGGCTGAACTGCTCCCATGCTAAGCTACAATCAGCACCAATTCCAATAAACCGACTGCTCACAGCCACTGCTGAAATGGTGCCATTTCCTAATGAAGACACCCCTCCGTTTCCTCTGAATGGTTATACTGCTGCATCTTGTAACTAAATTCTCTTTCTCTACTCCTGGTGTTTGCAACTACCAGGTACCTGTCAATGGCTTTGCCCTTCCCCTCAGGCATTGCCAACATCTGCATTTGAAATACTTGCACACTTTTCAGTCCAAGCAGTTCAGCAATTATTTTTGTTCCCTTTGTCTCTTGTATCATTCCTAGTACACAAGTACCAGGGCTTTACTGAATTGAGTACTGTGTCCCTGTTGCTCTGTGGAGAACATCTATTCTCGGCCATAGGATATTTCTGAACAAGGACCCCCAAATCTCCATTCTGCTGTCCCTTCAATTTTTTCTTCCTCCCACAGCTGCACCGGAACAGCTGCCTTGGTTTCTGTTTTTCTTAGCTATTTTTTCCAGTTGCCATTTTTCCACGTGAATCCCACTCTTTTTTGTCCAGTCTTTCTAATTTTTAGGGCTGTTGGGACTTTTTCTCAGTATGCAGAGAAACGTTGCTTTATTTTGTCTTACAGATCATTGTACGTAAAGGCTGCTAAGACAGAGTCAGTCTGTTCGTCTCTCTTTTTTCCTCGATGCCTTGTTGTTTACTGTTTCTTTCTGTTTACAGTACTGCAGCTGGTTCTAACTCCACGTCTCATTTAAGCCCACTTTAACCGATTCTTCAGAATAAAATTTCATGAGAAGCTGTTTCAAGTACTTTATATAAACCCAGATACATTGCACGTCCTTTATTCCCTTCATCCATTACCTTTGTTATCCTGTCAGAAAAGCAATCAGGGGTTTCCAGCAAGATCTATTCTTTATAAGTCTAGATTGCTTATTTTGCTAGCTTAACCTTTCTCTGTCTCTGTGCATCCTCAATAACATTTCTTCTGAGTCATCCAAAGATACCTTTTTCGTTCAGTATTTTAGGGACATCTTTCTGCTCCCCTACTCAGAGAAAAAAGATCACAAAAAGTAGCCTTGGTATTCTGCAACTCTGCAAGCGTGATGAAGCATAATAGGAGACTGAAGCTGAGTATGTGACAGTTTTACAATTATCAGAACACACACGGAGCAAGGACCAGAAGTGAAACTTAGCAATTCCTACTTGAACTCTGCTAGCTGATGAAGCAGAGCAGCATTGAAACAAAGAAAGTGCTGACAGAGCCCTGAAACAAAGAGAATGAGGCAGACAGCAGAGAGAAGGGCTGAGTGAAGGGGATAGAAATTATTCTGTCAGCCATGTAAACGTTGATTCCCCAGGTTGATCTCAGGAAGGTATTGAGAGCAGAGTGAGATAGAGAGGGAAAAATAAGGACCAAAGTCATAAGGCTGTTGTTAGAGAGATCTAATGGCAAAAATGCCTTTGCTTGCAGCTAGGGTACCAAAGGGTTGTGACTATGAAAGCAAAAGAGCGAGGACATGGGTAGGAGCTGTGGCAAACCACTGATAATAGATTATCCGGGACTGGCTGCCCAGTACAGTGGCAATAGCACAACTGGAAATGCATGTGTTCCCAGACGGCAGGGGCTGGTAGTCAGCCATCCTATCACTGTGCCAACACACCTGTGTTGTTCTCTTCTCCCTTGCTCTGCGCTATGTAGCAAACTCCTGCCTGATCATCCTCAGCCCTCTTTGGCTCAAGGGTGCCTCTGTTTCTCTTCCTTCCCGTGGATAAGTGGTGAGACCTCCAGCTGTCTTGGGGAGGGCTGGACTGCCATCCCCTCCCCTGCCCAAACAGAGGGTTGTCCTCCCTCCCACAAGGCGCAAGTGCTGAGTGGCTGCATGTGGGGTGGTCAGGGGAAGAAAGCACGAGCAGAACAAGCCCTGCTGAAGGAAACGGTCTCAGAGCAGTGGTGCCCCAGGCCATTTTCTACTGCATCCTTTCCCCCAGGGGCAGGCCTACAGCCCCAGGTCTCCTTTTTCCCCATGCCTCCCTGCTCCTCCATCAGATCAGACTGGCAAGGAAACAGAGGCTTAATACCTCTTGTACCTTCCCCACAGCCACCAAAACAACACCATGCCATGTTCCTTGGGGATATCGCAGCACTTTTGGAACATCTGGGCTCAGGAAAAGACTCAGACCCTGTTGCTCAGCACTACCTAATTGCCATGCATGGAGAGAGAGGGGAGGGAAGGGGTTGAGCTGTCTGCAGCCTCCTCCTCACCTAACAACAGCCCCCAGCCCCATCTGCTGTGTGCACAAACTCGGGGCGCAATGTGGAGCTGGCGCTGGCTCACCCTTTGTGCCTCACTCCACTTCTACTGCTGCACAGCTTGAGCAGGTTAGGGCAGGCGTGACTTTCCCTGGGGAACACTGAGTTTTCTGTGCTTACTCCCTGTCTCCCACACACATCCTCTCACCTAATTTTCAGACCGGGGCTGGGATTTTAAACATATTAGGGTTCATATATTGGCATAAGGGTCAGATAGAAATTTTCCAAAAACTTTTCTCCTTTGGAAAAGAGTTCCACTGAAATCAACACTTTCCTACAGGAAAAGGCCAGTCTGGCAAAGAGCTGAGGTTCTGAAGCAGCTTTCAATAATCTGAAATGTCTTCAGTTGAAATGTCGGTCTGAAAAAAATATTTTCATGTGAATCAAAACGGCTTGGATTTGAATCAGCACTTTTGTTTAATTTGAAAATGTAAATTGTTTCTTTTACTGATGTTTTTTAACAAAATTGGAATATGTTAATGTTTTGTCCCAGTTTGGCATGAAAGCAAATGTCAGGAATCTCAGCATTTCCCACAGGAGTGGGGAGACTTACACCCGGCTGCCAACCCACAGTAGGTTTGCCATCCTGCCTCTCCTCCAACCCCACCTCTCCTTCCTACCTGCCCCACTGAGCCCCCCTCCTGCTTGGGATGATGATGATGATGTGCAAAGCCATCAAGTTTGCTCTATACAGCAAAAGAGCGGCAGGGCCCCAGCGCTTTGGCTCGGAGGGTGCGAGAGGGAGGGTAGCTTCCCCCCACCCCTTCCTGCAGCCGGTGCAGGAGCCCTAGAGCAAAGAAAGGTTTAACTGAAGCCCTAGATGGAAAGACAGAGTGGCTGCCTGGATCCTGAAAGTCACAAGTTGCTGAATATGCTGAATACTGCACATTCATCCCTGCCTCCAGCCAGCCCTAGCAGGGTGTGAAGTGTTGGTAATGATCAACTGCTTTTGCTGAGCCTTGGGGACTTATATCCCAGGTCCCCATCATCACTATGCTCTGGGTCTGTCACTCACTTTCTTATTCATGCTCTTATTCCAGAAACGAGTTCTCTTCCTCACCAATGATTATTTCTTCACGGACATCAGTGGCACACCCTTCAGGTGAGCAAGGACTCACATGACACCAATATGGTGTATCAGAAGCCTGCCACCAGGGACCGTAAATTGGTCCCTTTTCTTCATAAAACTGGCTACGACTCATGAGTAGAACAGTGTGACTAACTGAGTTCTTTGTTCCTATAGCCATTAAAATACTGTTTGAGGTCACCTCAAAAGGAATATTATGATTTATCTGAAGTTTGGAGACTAAAAGCTACACCTTAGGTGAAGGATGTTGTTTCATTTCGGAGAAATGAGACATCTTCAATTTTCAGTTCCACTGAATATGTTTTATTTTCTGGTGTATGGCTCTAAACAAAACATTGCTATAAACTGAAAATTATAAAACATCACAGAAGAAATCAAGCGCAAATTTATTTTGTGTTTCTTCCCCAGCTGAAGTGGTTTGAAATTGGCACAGATTTGAGAAATGTTATTGTTGACCTGAACCTACAACGCCGGCCAAAATAATTGTCACCAAAACCGCCTCATAGCTCTACAGACAGGTTCCTTAGACTCTTGCACTGAAATCGGATCTCACTTAATCCTCTTTTGATGATGTTCTTTTCTTTAATAGCTGTGGAGGGAGTTAATGTCTTTAAGGGTTGTAATTGCAGGGAACGCAGTGTCATGTTTAGGGATTACACCTCTCCTTGCTGACAAGCCCTCTATTTTCCTTCCTGCCTGCAGTCTGGGTGTTGTGCTGTCCAGGGGACACGGGGAGTACATTCTGCTGGGGAACACTTCAGTGGAAGAAGGTAGGTTAATCTGAAACAGCCACACTGCCCTAAGGGACAAGGCAGCTACTTTGAACTTCACTGCTTCACTTCTCCTTCGCAGCCTCTATCAGCCTGTCTGCTACCTAACTGAATACTCTGTGTATTGTCTGGTTTCAGGTTTGCATGACCTGCTCCAGCCAGACTTGTCTTTAGCGAATGAATGGTAAGTGGAGGAAATTCTGCCAGTGACGTAGGACTTTGTCATAGATTTTGGCCAAGTTCCCAGTGATTTGGCTTGAGTTCACCACCCTCTGTGACCTAGAGAAAAAGCAGTGCTGTTCAGGGGCTATACCTGCAAAGACCAGATTGTCTCCAGTCAATTTAGTTCCACCTCTTCCGTGGGAGATCTCACCAAGGCCTAGCATATCCCTCTGCTAAGAAACATCTCATGAGATTTATCCTTAGTCTTCTGTGCTTAGACTCATTTTGTTCCTCCTCATGTTGCTCAGAATTGTGCTACAAAACCTACAGTATGTCAGACCTGTCACGAAATTTTGTTGCAAGCTTGGCAAGAGATTGAAATGCTTTTTTAAATCCTAGCTTATTTTTTGGTTGGCATTCTTCTGAACTGAGCCTAGACCTAATTTCTAGTGAACATGGAGGTGATTTATGACCCCTGTTTCAAGAGCAAGCATAATTTATGGTTTTACTTGGTTTGGATATGAAACAAGGTGAAGCATGGCACTTTCCATTTATTGCTGTGAGGTTTGGGATTTTCACGAACCCAACATTCAGTTACACTCAGGCACATGAACCCAGCCTGTATCAAAGCCAAAATAACTATATTCAAGAAGCCCTGCAGCCCTTCACACCTCTCATTACACTGTCAAGTTTCATAGGCAGCGCATTTTAGACACAAGCAGTGACTTCTCCTTCTTCTACTCCTAACTTGGCGTGTCAGCTTACCACACTTTACATATTCATTTCTCTTAGACTTCTCTCATAAATCACTCCTTTCAGCCCCTTTATGAGTTCCAAATCTCTCTTATAACCCCTTCCTCTCCCTTCTCCTGACAATGAAGCCGTCAAAATTGGAAGCAGGATTAGAAGACTGGTCCTGAAGCTCCTGCAGCTGTGTCCCTTTGGGACAGCTTTTGTTGCCACCATATTATACTGCAAGACAATTCCTCATCTCACATTTTGTTTCTCTGTCTCTTGCTTTTTCTGCTCCCAGCCTGGTCTTACTCACATTGCACATGACCCTCTGCTTTTCAGGTCTCTCCATCATGTTGTTACTGTTTATATAGACACAGGTACACATCTTACACAACATATAATGCAGATAACTGCTGGAAGGATTTGGGACTGCTGTGTTGCATTGTGAGCTTATGCTGGAGAACGTAACAGCAGCCCTACTAAGTGCAGCAATTGGATTAATTGGTGTTTGGTTTATCAGTAGGGTTTGACTTACAGCTACATTGCTGGATTTTGAGTGGGCACGGCCTGCAGCAGCAGCAAAATCTTTGCAGCCCAAGCTTTCTCGCTGAATTTTTGTTTGCAGTTGTTATTTTCCAGGAGCATTTCCTTGACTGTGGTTTCTCTTTGCCCTTGCGGGCTTCTTCTCCCCTCCCCACCAGGATTTACTGCATCACTGACATTGACCCAGACCACCGGAAGCTCAGCCAGCTGGAGGCTGTGATCCGTTTCCTCACCGGAGAGGAACCTGACCTGGAATGTGAGTCCCAAGCACTGAAGGGCCCTGCTGGGGTTACCTGTACCCGTCACAGGGGAGAGGGGACTGTGACAAATTGATTGGTGTCAGACTGAGCTCCTGTGGCACCTGCTCACACAGGCAGGACTGAACTCAAGCCCAACTTAATTCACATGTGGAAATGAGCTGAGGATGCACTTCATTGTCTCTGTCAGAGGATTTTTTTTTTTTTTTCATTTTGAAGCTGTCACATAAGTCAGCCTCACTGAAGGTCTCAGCATAAGAAATACTGAAAGATGAAAGGCTCGAATGGAGCCTGGTGGGGGCTGCACACCATGTTGAAGACAGACTGACCAGCTGGGCTAGATGGGGTGATGGCAGGAGGAGCCAGGAAAGCTGCTGTGACTACTCAGCTCCCCAGGGCCCCAGCCAGCATCTTCTGAGGGCTGCACTGTGCCATCTAGACAGATGGGTTCTTTCAGAACAGAGATAATTAATTTTGTTTTCCAAGCTGAATTGGTAACTGATTTGGGGAAAAAAATGTTACAGAATGATTATCTTTCCTGCTCCCCCTGCTGCTCATCCCTTGCACCAGGTCCCATTCTCCAAGCGTTGTGTAGCCACACAAGCAGCTGATAGAGCACCACTATGGAGTGGGATCTCTGTCAGGGGGCAGAGGCGGGCAGCTGTGCACAGGAACTCCCTACAGCAATTTAGCTTTAGGATGTCCTTCAGTCCACCACACACCCCACAGCTTCAGCCCCCTCTGTTGTGCCAAGTACAAGCTTTTGCATGTAATGCTCCACCTGAGAGGCACAAACCTGTGGCACAAGGATAGGAATCTCTTCAAACTGAAAACAAATGTAATTCCATAATTGTCCCTCTCTTGCACAGTGTAAGAGACCCCTCCTGGCTGTCTTTGGAGGGTGCTGAAAAGAGATGTATGAGTTGAAGAGGCCAGGGAGGAGGAGGAAATTTTCAGGAGAGCTGACTGTGAGAAACACGCAGATTTGGAAGTGCTGTGGAGGAAAAATAAACAGGATTTGGACACATCCTAGACATGTGGGGCCTGAGGAGGGAAAGATCTGCTGGTGAGATCTAGTTTTGAGGTCTGAGTGACAGCAAGGATGGAGAAATGGATTCTGACAACTGTGACAAAGAAAGGAGAAAGTTGAAAGAATTTGGGAGAAAATATTAGGGGAGACCTGGGACCTCAACACAGTAAGTGGAGGCAGAAACACTGAAACAGAGGGGCTGGCTCCATCTACACCAGCACTGAAAGGGGCGTATCTGCAATATGATAGCCATCACATTCTCACAGCACGACATGAATGCAGGCAGGGCAATACAGAAATGAAACAGGTCAAATAAATGGGATCTTAGAGTATGCCATTTAGCACATGGCATATTTGAACCTTCCTAAACACCTCTCAGTCCCAGTCCAGACTGGACTAGACTGCTAGCCTAGACTGGCTTGAGCATCTGGGGGAAGCCAGGACAGTGCAGCATTTTGTGAGATTTACAGGAAGGACAGAGAATCCAATGAAGACAAGGACAAAGTAGAAGCCATGAAGAAGTCACTAGGGACTTTGAAGAAGCTTCTTGAGTAGAACAGGGTGTCTGGTGTCCTTCTACAGGAAACCTAGAAGCTCCCCTGCCATCCAAGTTGGTAGGTCCTGTTCTGAGCCCTGCAAAGGAAGGCCTGTTTTTGTGCTATGTTGCTTCACTGTCCTAGACCAGGCAGATGCTCCATAGTAAGGAACTCTTTAAGACATCTAGGGACGTCTGATTCTTGTTCTCTCTTCTTCTTAGGTGATGAGGAGTTGGTCCAGGAAGTGCTGTTTGATGCAGTGGTCACTGCACCCATGGAAGCCTACTGGACAACACTAGCCCTCAATATGTCTATGTAAGTGTATGAGAAATAAATACAAGTAAAACGCCATTGAAGATGCATCTCCAGATGCTGTGGGCTTATGCAGTGCCTGAAGCAGTCACAGATCTTTGCACAGCATATAAAAAATTTCAGAAATAGCTCAAAAAGCTGATAGAAATAGCTCAGTAGCTTTAGAAATAACTCAAAAAGCATCTATCAGGAGTGGACTCCAGCAGATTGGGCCTTCTCAGGGGAGCGTTTAGTTTGGTGAGTTTGCCTGAATATCACTGGAGGACAGCAGTGATCCAGATGTGTCGCTGCAAGGAGTGTTCAGCATCAGTTCTTTGCAGCACCTAACTCAGATGCACTGCATTTGCCTCTTTATTTGGTAGAGTTTGATATCTCAGGGCAGCTGAGACCATTTCAGTTGTCCCTTTGAACAGCAGCAGCGTGGTTTGCCTCAACTTCCCATATGACTGTAGCAGAAATTCCATCCTAGGTGGCCAGGAATGTGCTCCCTTTCCAGCAGTGAAGTAAAGGGAGTTTGATGTAGTCTCTGTTGGTGATGGCTTCAGACTGAGCCTCAGAAAGGGAGTGGGCAGGCTTGCTTCAGCAAACAACTTTCTACTTTATTATTTCTAGTGAGGCACCTGTTGCTTGTATTATCTAGTATCATGTCACATGTGATACTAGATAATGTTCTTTCAGCAGACAACGTGCTCCTTGCACAGATGCATGGCCACAGGACTCCCGTTCCTGTTTCAGTTACCAGTATCACTAGCACTAACAGAGGTTGAACTAGTGGCAATCATGCTGTCACACCCAATTATCAGCACATCTTTAAATGGCTACAGCAACACACACCCCTCACTCTAAGGCCAACGCACTGCAGCAGGCTCTCCACCATCCATCTGCACCCTTGATACCTCCAGCAAGGTGTGCCCAAATCAATCTACTGCCCATCCTCTGCATGCCTGAGACAACCATTCTGTCTGCAGTCCCTCTCACTCACTTCAGCCTCATGTGGGCAGCCTGGAGCAGGGCTAGCAGAAGGAGAGGAGCTCATGCTCTACTTAGAAGGCTACTTACTTCGGACCACATCTCCAGGTCTGCTTCTGGCTTGGAAGGTTGTCACCCTGGGGCAGGGAGATGGCTGCTCTTCTGAGAACTGTTTGCTTCTGCTTGTGTGTTTCTGTTCCACAGGGAGACTGAGGCAGGTGTTGAGATGGCATTTCTGGGCACTCGAGCTGGACTCATGAGGAGTGCCCTGTACGTGGGTTCTGAGAAAATTTCCAACAGGTAAGTCCCTAGACTGCACTAAGGGGGTTCTCTCAGTGACTCTGAAGGGGCAGCACGAAATCACCACCAGCCTTAGAAATGTATTTGGGGAGACAGAAGAAGAAAGGAAAGAAGCAAACACCTTGGTGGCAGGGGTGCTGATTTGGAGTTGGGGGAGTAGGGATCCTGTGTCTTCTTCTGGTCCTTTTGAGTTTTTCTTAACATACTGTCCTAAAGTGCATTCATTTCAATGAAAACCTTCAATCATTCCCTGACTTCAGTCAGCTAGCAGAGAAAATGTCCACAGTTACTATATATCCCCAGGACCATTTTGCAGTGCAGAGGCTCTGCACTCCAGTGCCCTGGTGACATTCCAGCTTGGCTAGGTTTGATCTTTCTGTCTCAATTCCTCTTCCAGGTTTATTCTGTTCTGCCTCTTACATGGTCCACATCTCAGTAGTATCCCAGTGCCTTCCAGTGAGGCATTAAGTGATGTGACTGACATCTGTCATATATGATTCATTCTCTTGTCCTCTCCCTCAAGGCAAAACTGTGTGTTCAGTGGAGAGTTTTGACATGGGAAGGGTATAGTTCGCATTTTGTTTTGAATACATAGGCTGGTACACGCTGCTGTAAGAAAGGACAGGTCACAGAGGCACACCAGCAGATGGAACAGAAGGAGACAGTGTCGGTGGTGGTCCTTAGCGTCTTGGCAGCTGTTTCACTGTCTCAGAGTTCCCCAAGTAAGAGTCATACATTCAAGGCAGAGAGCTCTGCTGTGCCTGAAAGGAGACACTTCACATTTTTGAGGCAGTTTGGGTAAGTCAGAGTAGTCGGGCTCTGGTGACAAGGGAGAAAACAACGTGTGCTACATGAGGCTGAAATGACGATTCCCTATCCCACACTGCTCATCAGGAGCATCGTTCAGCGCTTTTAAACAGCCGCAGTCATCACGCTGCGGTGACAGACCCCCACGCATCACACGAGAGGCGCTTCTGGAATCCCCTGAAAGGAAGCAACCGTATAAATTAGTAACCGTTATATCAAAATATACAGCAAAACAAGAGCCTGAAAGCAAAGGGGATTTGTCAGGGAAGACGTAGGGACCTCCAGGGAAGCCAATGACCTGATTTTCACGAGGTCTCTCCTGAGCACCCACTGCCTGTCTTGCCATGCCCTCAGGACTCATCCTCTCGCTTTCAGGAGCACCCGCTGCCTCAAGTACTTCAGCCCGTGTGTCTCTAGTTCAGTATTTAGCCGCAGCAGCAGCATCGGGGTTTTGGTTGGGTTTTTTTGTTGTTGGTTGGTTGGTTGGTTGTAGGACGCCTACTAATTCCCTTTTCTCAGCTGCCCCCCGTTCTCCCGCAGTACTTAACAGACTCCGCCTGGCCACAGGCCAGCGTGGCTTCCCTCGCCCACCCGCCTACACCCGCCGTGCCTCGCTTCTCACGCCCGGCCCTGCCTCTGCCCTGTGCCCCTCACGGTGTAACCTGCCCCCCGCGGGGCAGGCGGAGAAGGGGGACATCTTCCCTCCCCAGGCACTAAAACCCTGGAAGCCGCGGGAAACCGCAGCAGCTACCGCCTTGCCGCCGGCAGGACGCTGCCGGCCCGCGGCCTCCCCTCGCCCACCCTCGGGGCCGGCGGCAGCGCCGCNACCCGCATCTGCTGGGGCGTTGCGAGGCACAGGGGGGGCAATGGAGCCGCGTCCGGGTTTGGGGAGCGAGGGAAGCCTCACCAACCGCCCTGGAGTCCCCGGGGCGAGGGGTGCTCCACGAGAACCCTGGTGCTGGCGTGTTTCCATCACCCGGGGATCCTCAGGCTCCCTCTGCCGCAGGGGAAGCTCCAGGTGATGCAGGTGATGTGTCCAGCTCCAGGGGTACCAGTGCATTGCCCCGAGGAGGGCTGCTGCTCCTCCACACCGTGTACAAAGGCTGCCCTGGGTTTTCTCCCGGCAGGAAATTCCTGACACGGAAGGACAAGGAAAGTATCTTCACCATGGACCACTTCCCTCTGTGGTACCGCCGGGCAGCCGAGCATCCCCCCGGGAGCTTCATCTACAGCATTGTCTCAGAAGATGATTCAGGTAACCCCAGCCTGAACACCAGAGGAAAGGGGAAGGGAAAGCCTTTCACATCTTGCATCCCACACCACCTCATCCTGATCCCTTTATCACCGCCTCTCGCCTAGTGGGAAGTGCTGAGACCTGGCTTCTTGGCATTATCTTCACACCAGTGTAGAGGTAGAGGAGTCATGGCCAAGATACTGGACACAGCGGAAAGACAAAGCTAAAGGCTATGGGGAAGGCAGTCAGGGCTGCATAACATGAGGTTGCAGAGGAGGCGTGGAAAAGCAGGGCCTGGGTAGACCGAAGGATTTAGGGAGGCAGGTGGTGGGGGATCACAAGGTACTTGTGGGGCTGGAGAGCACATGAACTGTGAGAAGGAGAAGGGAAAGGTATGGCAGAAGGAATTAGGCATGTACATGTGATCAGGCCTGGGAGGGAACATCATCAGGAGAACTGGATGACAGTAGCAGCTAGGACTGATGAGGGATCAGCAAGCACTCAGTCAAGAAGTCTGAGTTTAGAGAGTGTAATTTTTTCTACATCACCACTTGCCATGACAGGAAAGGATGGGTTTGTTATGGACGATGGTGGAGGAAAAAGGGAGGGCTTTTCCAGAGCTTCCTCTTGGTGACCGTGTCTCATTGGTCTCCTGTCCCATCATACTACTAGACTATGGCACCTCTTGCCCAGCTAAGGAGCTCAAACACGAGAGGTAAGCAAGGAGTGGCTTTTCAGTGTCTCTTGCTTAGGGTGTTGGTTCCTGTGAGTTTGCAGGGCCAGCCAGGACCTCCTCAAAGGCTGAAAGAGAATGGGCGAGCCTAGAAAGAAACAATCAAAACAAAATACTCACGTGAGACTGAAACAGAGAAGGCAGAAATCCCCTCTGTGCTCCTCCCTGGCCCCTAGCACTCCTTCTCTGTCACAGAGCTCAGCACTTGAGCTGTTAAAGCTTTTTGTGGCACAGTGGTGGGAGGCTGGTGGGTGGGAAAGCAAGTAGCAAAGAGGAGAAAACCAGACTGGGAGGCAAGAGATGAACCAGGATGTAAACGGAGAGGGATGGGAAAAGAAAATACTTGAAACGTTCCATGAAAACCTCTCTCTGCCCAGCACCCTTACATCTCGCTTAAAAGGCAAATGTGGAGAGAGGGGGATGCATGGCAGGAAGGACGTTTTACTCCCCTGCATGCCACAGCAGTTGCTCTTTGGAATAGAGCGTCGGTTAGAAAACCAGTCAGTGACGTTCTGTGGGGCTTCCTAAGGCAGCCAGTACCCTGGCCTCAGTAGTCACTGCTGCCTAACACTGGGATTGTGGTTTGATGTTGCTTTCTTAGAAGTTACAGGTAGTTTTGCATTTTGCATTGATAAAGACAAAAGACAAGCAGCTGCCACTGTTTTTTGTATTACCTGGTTATTGGTCAGAAGCTTCAATCAAGTGCAGGACCCCATTCACCTGGAGACCCTACAGGCACAATGTAAGAAGTAGCGCCTGGCCCTGAAGACCTTATGCTCTAAGCTGTAGAGGTGATGGTTTGTCTCTTTAGAGATGAGCAGCTGGGCTTAGAGAGACTGTGATCCATGAGATCGCACTAGATGCCTGTGAAGAGCCAGGAAGTAATAGTGCTTCACTGTCAGAGCAGAGTCCAGGCCCTGCCTTGGCATCCAGTGAAGCAGGCATGCCGCACCTTTCGGCCAGAACAGGCCACCCAGTTTCTTAAGAAATTCATGATGACTAGATGCCAAAGTCCCCCTTTCATGCTTTCCATGTGACTTGTTACATGCCTGCCCTGTGGCAATGGGTTTTCCTGGCAGATACCCTTCTCATCACATAAAAGGGAAGAGCCTGAAGACCTCCCTGTTGGGAAGGAAACCAGCAGGAATGGCTGCAGGTCATCAGAATAATTTATGCCGGACACCTCCTTCCAGCATCCAAAAGTCCCAGAGAGAGGATGACAGCAGGGAAAGGTTTGCAAGTGCAGTAGAACTGTTCTTGCAGCCCAAATCTCTCATGTGTGAGGTGTTTATTTTTTCTAGAGATGCTCAGCGTATTTTGCTTCTTTGTCCCATCCTAGGAAGAGGAAGACACTTGGGGTTCACCATAAAGGCAGGATCAGGTTCAAGGCATGTGAGCATAAGTTGGCCAGTTATTTGTTTCACAAGGGCTTTACTATTTCTAACGTTCTTGAGCAAGTTAATCTGGCTTCAGTTAAGAAAAAAAAAAAAAGAGTGAGAGACTCCAGACTAAACTGGTAGACACTGAATCATGCTCTGGACACACTGGGTACCATCCCCAGTGATGAAGGCAGAAATGGAAGGCAGTAACAAATGCTGGAGGTCTTGGGAAGGAAAGAATCCCTGACCCATCTGCCCAAGCAAGAGATTCTGTACAGCACGTGAGGAGGGAATCAGTTGCAGGCTAAATCGATCATGCTGACCTTCAGACTGTCCCCTGGCAGTTCCAAAAGAGGTGCCCCAGCTGAAGCTAATCTAATCACTTAAAAAAAAAATACAGAAATTGAATCTGCCACATGGACAATTGCCGGCTGAAACAACTGCACTAACAAAGAAAGGGGAGGTGGAGTTCAGTTGCTTAAACCTATCCAGCCATGCTGTTTTAAATGTCCTGTGGGAGCTAAGAGATCTGTACGAGGCTGGCAGAAGTGATACAGGACCTTCAGGACGCTTAAAGCAGCAGCTGAAGAATAATTGGGAGACCCTGGGATGTAACAGAGTTTAGGTAGCAAAGCCCCAGAAGACTTTGTTTCTGAAATGGAGTGCTCCCTGGAAGTACCTGGAAGTGCTGTGTCCGTCTCTCCAGTCTGTAGTGCTGGCCTGGCTTGGGTGACAGAGCTAGGGGTAAGCCTGGCCTTTGGTGTGCTAGAGTTGGTGTCAGAATTGCCTGTCCTGCTTCTCCTCTGTCTACAGAGTTCAGCTGGTGCAGGAAGCAGAGCAGCTTTCTGGCCTGAGAGCAGCTCTACATGCCCAAAATTGAGGAGGCCAGTCCTTTACATTTTATGCTGAGGATGCTACTATTATCATGGGACGTTATCTAGAAGAAAAAAAAAATAAATCTACTCATAGCCCCTTGCTTATGTGTCTTGAAAGATGCAGTCCTCCAAACTCTTGGATGTTTCAGGGTTGAGGCATATGTGCCTGGATGGCCTGGATGTGCAAGTGTGTGAGCAAGCTGCTCCCGCTGTGTTTTACTCCTCTCTGGTAGTAAGCTAACTAAGCCTGCTCTATTTGTGTCTTGACAGAGGGAGGTGGCCTACCAAAAGTGGTGACAGTGAGCACGGCTGTGGCTGTGTCTGTGGATGGGAAGATGGGTATTGCTGCAGGTAGGACATTCTGGTTTCTCTTTTTATCCTGAATGAAATGGTTGCATCTTGTATTGAGAGTGGGAGCTGAGAGCTGTTAGCTTGTCATTCAAGGGAAATGACGGGAGCCACAATAACTTGTGATGTTGAAAACTAGGCTAAACAGAGAATATTAGAACAGATACTGAATGGCTGATAGGCTTTTGAAAGGGAAACTGGCTGTTTGAATGGAAGCTTCCCATCTTCAATGCTGGTGAATTTGTGGACTATTTCTCTGGAGCATGAGGAGGTTGAGGAGTCTGTGCAGGTTTTGAACTGTTCGCAGGAGACACTTGTTTGTGGAAGAACAGCGTGTTCGTGCATCTCCGTCATTATCTCAGTGGAAAAATAACTTTTGCTGGTGGAATGGACTTGTTGCTAGATTTTCAACTCAGGCATATAGATTGCCAAACTTATCTTTGTATCTGTGCTTTGAACCCCTTTTGGCAGACCTTCACTAGACCCTGCGTCTATTTTTGGAAAACTTGTAAATTACATTATTTCTAACAGAACCCCAAAGCTTTTGGAGCTTTACCATTTTCAGCAGCAATTGTTTCAGCCTTTACAGAAGTACAGTAAGCTCAGAAGTGAAACAGAGCAGCCATTTAATGAAACAAAGTAAAATTAATCAATAATGCTAGCATCTTATTCAACTTAAATACTCTGTGTAGGAGTATTGGGGTAAGAGAATATGTAGCCTAGTGGAATTTTTTTTTTAGACCTGGTAACATTGACTAAGGGAAGAGGTTGATGGAACAGGTAATGGAGTAATTATTCCAGAAACATGCTGAGATGCAAAGCTGCTTGTGAAAGAATGGTTAGTGTTAATGGAGTCCCATATGGTGGAAGGAATGACTGAGTAGAATAGATACCAAACAATTGCTTTGCTATAGGAGTATCCAGCAGAGAAAAGGCCATGTAGCAGATGCCTTCAGATCAGAGAGTCAGCCATTGCTTTTGCCTAGGCTAGGTAGGATACAATGAATGGTTTTCAGTACTACTAGTCAGTAAAACTATGGCAGTTTAACTGCTACTGATGAAGAGTTTCTTAATTTCCAGGCTTTCAGTAAGTTCCAGTTGAGAGTGCTACTCTTTAAGTATCACCTGGGCATTGAGGAAGCACTTGTAAGCTGAAGGAGGGGTGTTATGAAATAGCACTTTTCACTAATATGCGACCATTTCAAGCCCAAAGCCAGAAAATTATTATGAAGTCTGTCCAGAGACCCTTGTGAAATAGAGATGCTTTCAGTAAAGTTCATGCAAATAGGTGCTTGGGTTATAGAAACTGCTCTCAAAACTGATACTAGCTGGTACTGTTATGAATATACCCAGCAGAGAATGAAATAGCATTGAAACTGTACCAAGACTCTGTGCAGCACAGTGGCATTTTTCTAAGCATGAATTTGGGAGGAGAAAAAAACATTTTTAAAAACAAGAAAGATTGTTTTTCATGGTTCTTTTCCTTCCCTTTCCTGACCTGTGAGTTAGAGCAGAGGCACGCAAGCAGTTCATCTGGCACTCAGCATAAATACAAGGAAGGAAACTTCTGGGTGGAAGAGCTGGAGCAAGAAGTAGTGGCAGGAGGATTTGCCCCTGGCGGAGCCACTTCTTTTCGGTCAGCAGCACTTCTCACAACCCCGGTGGAGATTTCCATCCCCTCAGTTATGCTGAATCAACTGTGTGGACGTGCTGTGAAGGGGCAGGATCCTCTGCAGAGGGAAGAAGAGGGTGGAGAAAGCAGCAGAGGATAGGGAAAGAAATCGTGCTAAAACAGTAACAATATGATAAATTTCTGTCATTTGTGGAAATGATGCAGAACAAACCAGTTTCCTCACTGATAACCACAGAAGTTGAGACGCAGAAATGAATTCTCAATTGCTTTCATTCCTTAAAGGTGCCACAGTCCCTGTCACTAGCAGAGACATTTAGTCACCTGACCCCAAGCATCTTCTGCTTATTTCCACACATCATACATTCATTCTTTATTCTGTTTCTTAGGTGTTGAGGAAAACTACCCATATTTCATCTAAAGTATGGGCTGCAGGGCAGCACTGAGCGAAATAATTTCTCCCACAGGGTCCAAAAGCCTTCAAGTCCCCAGCTGTAGCCCCCATTGACTTCAATGTCAGTGCAAGGGTTTGCTGATACATGTCCCGTCTGCTGGCTTGGATGTAAGCTTACAACACCAGTAGTGGTTTAAAAGGAGCAAAAAAGTACTATGTTACCATCTGTTTTGTTTCCAGTAATGACTGGGTTCATCAGCTGAATCTTTCATAATACCAGTAGTGGTTTAAAAAAAAAAAAAAAAAGAAAAGAAGATAATTTAGGTCACACTACCTATTGCAGTACTGTTTGATCTTGAGGATAGCAGCTTTAAGAGTAAGGATGCAGGTCTCTCTTCATCTCCCCTCACACTAACATAATCACCCTGAGTGGCTACGACCTGATTCTAGGGGACTTCACCCCACAGCGGAGGCTGCGGCGCAAACGATGCCAGGCAATGCTGTAATACCATCCTGGGAACAGGAGGGAGGTGAAGGACAGGGAGTGAGTGGAGACACAGCAAGAAGAAATCAGAGCAGAATGGGATGCAGATTGTTGTTATTGTTATTCTGGTGGCATCAGCACTCAGTGGGCTTGATACCGTGTTCATTTAGAGTTAGGATACTACCAGAACTCAGTCTGGTACCCAGCATTGGTTCCCAGAAAGCCAAATATCTGGGTAGGCTTGTAGTTGTAAATGCTGTTACAGTTTTGTAAAAGGGAAACAACAGAGGCTTTTTACGTGCCCCTTTAAAAGTGCAAGTGGTATGAACTGGCCTGTCATTCTGCCACTGATTGTTACTGTCACTTGTTCGACTTGAAGGTGCTTGGGGGAGATTTGTAAGCGCTCTGAAATGTTCGCTATGCATGCAGTGAAAAATTAAGCTCTAGGATTTACATCCATGCCTGTGGGGAGGGAGCACCCCCAGTGCCCCCATGGGGAGGATGCCAGTGACAGGGAGCGTTGGGCCCCTTTTCTTCTGGCAGCTGAATGGCAGTCTCCAGCCAAGGCGGAGAAAGGCGAACTGGTACAATCTCATGTCCAGGAAGATGACACAGGCCTGGACGCTGTCGGGGCATGAGGGAGCAGTCAGCTGGGATTAGAGAGCAGCCAGGCTGGAGGGCTGAGGCCAGAGATGGAAGGGAAGTACAGGGACCTCCTTCCTCCTCTTTCGGTCTGACTTGGCTCAGTAGGGAATCCCAGAACGGGTTTGGGGGCAGACCGAGATGCTCCTCTCACCATTAGAGAGGCTAGTCCACACCAGGACAGGTGGGGAGGTGGCCAAATTCAGGAGAGAAAAGTGGTGTCCTCTGCCCTACCCTGCCTTCTTCCCTTTTCACCCACCTCTCTCCTTCCGCCACGGGCCAAGTCCCCGTACCTGGGGCATGCGGGGGATGCACAGAGGGCTCGAGGTACCCGCAGGTCTCTCGGAGGACATGGTGGAGCCAAGGCAGGGTCCAGTTGTGTGAGCTGAGTTGGTGTGGTCTCTTTGGTGGGAAGCCACACAGGCAAACCTACCCCTGGCTTGGCTATACCTGTTTCTTTGAATTAATAATATCTACCTGCTATATTGTACTTTGGCACTTCAAAGCACTATGCAAACATTAAGTAATGCCTGGATGATTAATTATAATTAATTAGAAGGCAGCTATTCTCCTGGGATGTCAGTCCAGTACCTTTCACGCACACTAACTTCGTTGGAAATGAAAAATAAGGAATTGTGATGGCACCCTCCCCAAGCCAAGTCCTGCCCCAGATAGCACTGTCATCTGCTCCCTCCCGTGAGTCAGTAGCCTGGGGCTTGCTAGTCCTCAGGGGGTGCGCAGCAGAAATCGCATGTAGTTGCTGACAGAAGCTTTTAGTGATTTAAAGCCCCAGTGAAACTGCTGGAATCTGTGCAGGAGTTTAGCTGTCACTTTGGGCTGTGTGTGACGTCTCTTTCATTGTCTGAGCTTCTCGCTGGTCGACTGACGTGGCTGTCAGCTGGCTCCCAGTCCCAACAGAGGCAGGTAGGGGTTTCTTTCCGTTAGGTTCCTTGCCATGATTGTTGTGTCTCAGGGATGGGAAATGGCCAATAGCAGCAAACCACAAGGCACACACAGCCTCCGAGATGCCCGATAAAAAAATCCAAATAGGGGCTTGGGAGATGCAGGTTTATTTTATATGATACCTCTCTCCTCTGTTTATATTGGAAGTTACTGTTAGTTCTTATCTGCAGTGATGGGACCACAGTGAAATCATTATCCAATGACACCAACAGTATATACAAATGTATTTGGGGAGAGTGCTAGGCAAGCTCAAAGAAGGGTGAGAGAAGAGAAATACTGTCTCTATTTTACAGAGAGTGTTTTGGGACCCTGAGTTATTAAGGCCAGGGTTTTCAGAAGAGCTCTGTACTTGCAGCAGGAGCAGATTTTCAAAAAAGCTTAGATTATTTTTTTTTTCAAAATACCTGAAAAATAGATAATGGGAAATAAATTTGCCATTATACCGCTGGTTAAAATCTAACCTCTGTCAGTCTGACAGAAACTCTTCATTTGAAAAGCGATTACTAGCCAGCCCGACATCTCTCCAGTCCTCCTCCTTGGTCCTCAATTTTGGCTACCTGCTGTCTGTTACAAGCGAGCAGGGAGAGGAGGTGCAGATGGCTTTTTCAGCAGTTCTGTTGCTGTGGCATCTTTTCAAACTAATCTACACACAATTCTGTATTCCTACAGTTTTGTTGCTTGGGTGGATAAAACATTTCAACCTTCTCTCTAGAAAGTGACAGTTGCACCTGTAGAAGCTGCTAAAATGCATAGAAATAAGCTACAATAAGATAAGCATCTTTTACATGGGAATAGCTGCATTCAAGCTGGAGAATTAAAATTATTTCACTAGGCTGGCTTGGAAATGTTACCTATACAAAACCTGAGAGCAGCCAATCTCTTGTGCTGCAGTATTCAGAAGGAATGCTGTCCCTCTTCTAGTGCTGGAGGTTGTGCCAACATTGTCTCCGTGCAGGGACTTCTCTGAGCTCCCAAGGCGTTGTCCGGGTGCCTTATGGAAATCCGTCTCCCCTGCTTCCAGGGCTAGCATGGATAGAAAGAAGGAAAACTCAACTCATTTTCAGTCCATCACCTGCTGCGTCTGGTTTCTGCCTGATGCCATGCCCCCTTGGCAATCCCTGAAGCCCAAGCAGTTTCTCAGCCATCCCTTTGATCTGGTAAAATGAGAGACATCTGAAGGGGCTGTGCCTTGGAGCTCAGTCATAAAAGTGTTAGGGGCACTCAGTAAGGCAGAAATGCTGATCGTTTCAGTACTAACAGCAGCCGTGCGTTCTCCACCTCTCAGGATGTCTGTCTGGAGGCCGTTACCAGTCGGTACACATTTGGCTGGCCTAAGGGTTGAGCCAGTGCTCTGTTGGCGTGCTAAAACCAGTGTCTCTTGCATCCTTCATCCACCAATCTGCCTGCCATCCATTGCATTCTGCTTTACATACTGAGCCTTCGGGGAGAGACCTGTGAGCGTAAAGGCTGCTCTTGGGGTGTTTCTGAGGCAAACGCAAGCTGTTTGATGAGCCAGACAAAAGTGAAGTGTTTGCCTTATTTTGCACTGGCTCTGATCTTACAAACTCTGCCTTTTGCCAAGGTTTGGTATCAGTGCTGGGGACACATGGTTCCTGGTTCAGAGCTGGTTATCCTCCAGCCAGGTCGGCAAACAGGCAGAAAGAGCAAGCGTCTGCCTGCAAAACTCCATGTAGATGTCTCCATGCGTAGCCAGTGACTGGTGATAAGGGAGTCAAATATGTTTATTTTATCCTCAGAAGAATGCTAAAAATAAATCTGAGGCATCTTCATAGCATTCTGCACACCCTGGCTGGACATCAGCAATTTTCTTTTCTGCCACATTGTATCTACTACCTGCATAGGCTGCAAGATCTTCAGCATGAGGATTGTGCCTCCCCGCTGTGTGTGCGGACCTTGCCTATTGCCTTGGGGATGAGCCTTTGGTTGGGGGGAAAAGCCAATTCTGTAGAATAAATATTTCGTTGTAGTCTCAGCGAAGTGCCAGAGTTTGCACGCTGCACCACTTACTGGGGGAAAAAACCATGAAGTGAATCAGCCTTCCTTTCCTCAGCCCATGCGGGCAGTGCTTCGCCCAGCACAGAGCAAATTCCCCCACTGGTGGGTGCCTGTGCCCAGGCCCTGCCTCACCAGCTGTTGCAGGGTATTTTCTCAATGGGACATCATCGCAACTTGTGAGCAATGGGATTTCTCCTGTGGGGTCTGGTGAGGCGTTTCTCCAGGCCATCCCTAGCCCTGGAGCCTGTTCCAGGCTGGAGCTCCAGCCCAGGAGCCCGTTCTTGCCTGTACGTAGCAGAAATCTTCTAGCCTAAGGTTATCCATCACTGCCGCCTCTATAGCTCCTCTGATTGCCATGGCTGTCACGCTTGAGGGGAAAAGAGCCCTTGACACTGGCTCAGGAGAGGCTTGCATATAGCTGGATTTTTTAGATTGGCACCCGGCGCCTTTGCCATGTTCCCTTTGCTTGCAAATTATTTGATATAATTTTAATTCTGAGCTGAATTAGAGCAGTGCGCGGGTTGTCATGGTAACCATTTCCTTGTGCCTTTTGGTCTGACTCATTGCAGACAATTACTCTCGCGCTCCAGGATTCACAGATGTGATAGGAGAAGAATCATGTGCTGGGCTTTCAACTTTTTTTTTTTTTTTTTTTTTTTTTTTTTAATTTCCTTCCCAGCCTCTCTTGCATTAACTCCTAGCTAGCCAATGTCAGCAGGGACCTGTATCTCTGCCCGGGGCCACGTGGGCCCGTGGGAGCGCATTGCGTGTAGAGTATGTTTAGGTATACAATGGGTGAGGGGATTTGTGCGGTTTCTCTGCAGTGCGTTGTGTGGCTGTGCTACCCGTCTGCGCGTGTAACTAGGGGTGTGCACAGACGCGTATGCTCACAGGACGATTTGCACTTATTTCTGTCTGTGGTGGGGCTACAGACTCGCGTGAGTTTTCTGTGTGTGCACACAGGTATGTATATGAGTAATCTGTGCGGACATGGAAGTGTACCCAGTGTGTAGAGTCTGTCAGTAGGCACTGAGTATTCAGGGGGACTGACAAACTGTGAGGGTCGTGGATGGGCCAGGACCTTCCATTCGGAGCTGTGTGAAGATCCACAGACTGCCAAGCAAGTGGGATTAACACCTCCGACCAAGCAGGGTGCAAACCTAAATGGGTGACTGGAAGGCCGGTGCATTGCCTCACTCACGTGTCCCCCCACAACAGCCCACAGCTATGTATTAAAGTATAGGGAGGAAAGCAATGTCGTCTGTGCAAAGATCATAGCCTTAGCGTAGGTGTAATTGATGTCCATGACCTGTGTTAGGACCTATCGTTCAAGAGAGGAGCAAAGTCATGTAAGAAGATGCTGAAAGCTATCACAGAAGCAGTCTGTGGATGTAAGGATGAAGAGAGTAAATATTACAGCAGAGGAGGTTATAGGAAATGTCTTGTGACATGGTTTGGTTTAAATTCAGCCAAGACACAAGCAGATAAGTTTAGCAGGGTGAGAACCACAGAAACTTAGCAGACCTGAGGACACCTCCAGTCTACTCCTAAGATGCATTCCTTTTACCACCAAACTCAGCCTGTTTCCTTCCTGAGTTCCTCTCGTCCTGCCCTACCTAACCAGTTAAGGTGCAAATCTCATCATAAGGCTATGTAATGGGAATCCTACTACCAGCCCTTTCCCCTCATAAGACCTTTTGCTTCTCCTCCTTTCCCTCACTGGGATGCAGAAGTCCATTCATAGGACCATAGGATAATTCTGGTTGGAAAGCACCTGAGTAGGTCTCTAGACAGCCTCCTGCTCAAAGCAGGGTCAACTATGAGATCAGACCAGTTTGCTTAGAGCAATATTGCTCTATTGCTTTATTATTTTTTGTTAATTCTTGCTTTTTATTATTATTGCTTTATTGCAATAATATTCCCAGCAATATTCCTTGTTCCCCCTAAGGCTCATACGCTGTGCACTAACCATCTGTACCGTGCAGAGGCTGTACTGATAGCCATTCTTTTTCTCTCCCTATCCTTGCTCTGTGTGAGGTCTATCAGCAAATCTGCATGTGGAGGTGCTGGATGCGGTGTAGTTTGTAGTGGGTATGGGCCCACTGTTGGGTGGTGAGGCACAGAGGGTGTGAGAAGAAAGGGGGGTTGGAAGATGGCTGTCCTGCTTCCGCCTGCTGAACAGCTTGGCTGGAAGCCCTTGCTTGGAAGCCCTGGGAAGCACCAGGCTTTTCCAAGGCAGTGGGAAAGCAGGGGAAAGATGTTGTGTGTGCAGGAGATAGGATGTGGACAACTCTGCTTGGCTAGGGTGTGTGGAGGGGTGGTCTGCTGCTGGCTCTTGGCGCTGCTTTCACGAGCAGCAGTGCAATGCCTAGAGTGTGAGGGGGGAGCAGTTCAGTTTTCGGGGATGTTCTGGAGCCCACGTTTCTGGGAGGAGTCAGTAAATGGCAATGCCTGATTCTGTTGTCCTCCATCTGTCTGCCACCACAGGCAACTGCTTAGGCTCCTTAAGCTGGCTCTGCAGAGAGCCTATGTGGAATGGAAAAAGAACAGACAGCAAAGAAAGCAGTGTCTTAGAGGTCAGGAAATGTAGGGATAAAGTGAGGATTGCTTACAAATCAAGCTGAGCTAGACCTTGCAAAGGAGATTAAAACAAATAGCAAAAGATTCTTCAGCTATTTAAAAAAAAAAAATAAAAGAGAGAGAATAAGAAGTGAGGCCACTTCTGGGCAGTAAGAGTGAAGTGAAGATCAAGGAGAGTATAGTCTGAGCCAAAACAAACGAGGACTCTGCGCCCAAGTTATTGATAAGGACAGCAATATTGTCCTTGGGGAAAGAAACAAGCTGACTACTGGGAATAAGCAGCTCAAGCTGCTTAGCGCACTCACAGTGCTGGGCCTGGGGGCTCTCCAGCCCAGGGGAGAGCTGGCATGTGGAAACACAGGCTTATAGCAAGGAGATTTTTTCAACTTTACCCGCAGTGGTGACTCCATGCAGGCTGGAAAAGTGAAAATTCAGCAGTTAGGCTTAAGGAATGGGGAGAAATAAGTTTGTCAGTCTCAGACCTGTAAGTGTTTGTAGCACTTTAGAGGGGATCTTGAAGGAAAGTATAATTATTGCCAAGTGATTAAGGGAAAAGGGAGTCAGGCGATATGAGTTTATCAAATGCTAGGTCATACCAGACTAACCCTATAGCTTTCTTTCAGGTGAGTGTTTTCCTGAAAGGCAAAAGAAATTTCAAAGGTCTCATCTCTGTATTTCAGTAAAGCACTTGATACGGTGCCACGTAAGAAGCAGTTAGTTAAACTGGAGGAGATCAGGAAAGGCAGAGGAATTGTAAGCGTCAGGGAGATGGAAGTCAGTCTGGGAAGATGGCAGCAGCAAGATCACCTAGCAAGCAAAAGATTAATTGTAGCACACCCCCATGGTCAGCCACGGGATTAGACTTTGCCGTCATTAACCAGAGACCCTGCCTCAGATAGCAATAGGCAGCGAGGAAGTGTCCTGATGATTCAACACTAGAAGGCATTGCTGATACAGGGAAGGACCAGGATAGTGTAGACGAAGCCTTATTTGACCTTGGCAGGAGTAGCAGAAACAGAATGAATTTCAGTAGTACGACAGACAAGGTCATATGCTTGAGAACTAATATTAGAAATCTTCTGTAAGCTGGGAGCTCTGTGAGATCTGGCGGAGAGCACAGCAAGCAGGACTAGAGGCAGCCCTTGTCCTTCTGCAAACTGTTGGGCCCATTTTGCCAAGTCTCAGTGAGGATCCTCAGTGTAGGCTGTGTTGCCCCCTGATGCCCACATAAAATTCAGGGAATCTTTGTCATCTGCCAAGTTCTGCCCTGAGATCCTTGCTGAAAGGCAGCCGGGTGGACTCAGTGGTAAACATATCCTGAGAAACCTCAGGAGAAAAACGCTGAGAACTTCTGTATGAGATGATGGTAGGATGATGGTGAGTGATAGTGTGATGCAGTTGTGGACAAAGCAAACGTTGTCCTGGAACATACCTGGAGAGGTGTTCCCAGTGAGGATGCATTGATGCTCCTCCCCAAAGCCCTGTGAGACCTCTCCTCTAATTTGTGTTACAGTTTTAGCTGAAGGAATACAAGCTGAGACAGGGACGGACAGACAGAAAGATGATGAGAGGAAAGGGAAGCCTGACTTTGTGAGAGGAGCCTGAGAGAACCCTGCTTGTTTAACCACATGCAACCAAGGCTTCAGCGGATAGGATTGCTGTAATAGATGCGTCTTGGAAGAAACATTTAAACTAAAGCACAATGGCTTGTATGAAGGCAGTGTAGTATAGATAGGCCATGAAAATATTTAGGGTGGAAAACTAGAAGAGGGTTTCTAGCTGTTAGGGTAATGCAGCTTTAGCTGGAATCTGAGGTAAAAAGACAAATGGGTTTAAGCTGGAGTTTGAAAAGTCTGTAAGAAGGTGGTGGTACCTTGAATAGGAAGAGATGAGACTCTGCTAGCCTGTAGTCCCTCCTCCATCACCAGGGAACAGCTGAAGTCCCTTGTTTCACCATGCCACAGTACAATTACCAGCAAGCAAGCGAGCCGCGTGGCGGTCAGTCAGGGCACTCTCCATTCACCGCAGCACTCCCTTTGGGTACAAGGCTGAGCCTTTTCACCGTATAATTCACACACTCCATGATTTTAGTCATGACTGAATTAAAATATGCTTGTCGATGCAGCTGAAAGCCCCAGCAGAGCACCTGGAAGGCCAGAAGTTAGGGCTGACCTAAACCCCACTCTCAACATTTGACAGCGTGGTGGTTTCTCTTGATTGATTTGGGTTTTTCAAAGAAAAGAAGAGCGAGCGGACAAGCCCCTGCTTATGATAACAAGCCTTTAAAAAGCAGATGGGGATGTGGGGGCTGGTGTGTTTTGTGGCAGCTGAGAAGTGACAGTTGAGGGGATCAGAGAAGGGAGAATCTGAAAAGCAGCTGGTCAGAGGCAGTCGCTGAAAAGGGGATGATCAGTCACAAGAGGATGAAAATAAAGGGGAGAGAGAAAGAATAACTGGGGAATGAAAGACATTTATGTCCAGTGGGAGAGATGCGAAAGATAACCATATGAGACCACGAGTGAATGAGGAAGTGGAGACTGCCAGAAGGGGACCATCGGTTTAAATACAGGGCTAGATTTTTCTCTTGCCAAGAATAGCATAAATCTGGAGGCTCTTGTTTAAAATCCAGTGAATTTCTACTACTATAAAGGTGCTTATGAGTGGGATCAGAACCAGTTTCCCATAATGTGGCTCCCTCAAAATGACTTGTTAGGTTTTTGCCCTAGCGTTTCCATGTGCCTCCATCTTTAAAGTAGGAACAACGTTCACATAGCCTAGCAAGTGTGCTGTGAGACATTGTGTGGTGGGAAGGAGTAGGAAAAGGTGATATTTACTATTGCATGGCAATAGTCAGGTAGTACCTACAACTTTTGAGCACAGATTTTGATGGATGAGGAGCATACTCCTAAAAGGAGGAGAAAAAATTGGGAAGAGTCCTACAGTTTTGTTCCAGAGGTGAGGAAATGCTTTACAGTGAAAGACTTAATGAACTCAATCTGCTTATCTTACGAAAAAGATGACTGAGTGATGATTTGATTAGAGTATAAAGTACCTTCACAGGGAGAGATGCTGGTTGCTGAACATTTGGGTTTTTTTAATCTAGGGGAGAGAAGCATAACAAAAACCTGTGGCAGGAAACCAAACAGATTCAAATGAGATATTAAGCATGAATGCTAACAGTGAGCATGAATAGTTATTGTAGTAAGGCACCAAGGGAAAAGGGGGTTTTTCATCTCTTGAATGTTTTTTAAATCAAAGGTAGATGCCTTTCTGGAAGATTCTCCTTAGCTGCATGTAAACACTCACAGTTGCACTTTCTACAGGGTAACTTCTCTATTTTCTGTTTCATAAGCTGAACAGATTGAGCTCTTTTAGCCTTTCACAGCAAGGCGTTTTCTGCCACCCTCAAATAACGTTTGTGGTTCTTTTCTGCATACTTTCCAAGTAGCGTGCGATACGCGGAAGGTCAGACTGGATGATCTAAAGTCCCTTCTGGCCTTTATACTCTCTGAATCTCTGCCTCTGTGAATTCATTAATGTTTGCAAGCTCCCAGAGAGCTGCCAAAGGCAAGCACTATAGAAATGCAAAGCATTGTTGTTACTTGGGATATTTCCCTTGAGCTTTATGCAGAGCTGGTTGAATATCTCAGTGTATCGTCTGTGCATAGTTCCTCAAATGAAATACCTGCATTTGTCGCGCATTCGGTGCCATTTACGAGTTGATTTTCTGCAGCTGTTCTAACAAACAAGTTTATTCCCAAGTTAGGACACAGAAAAAGCAAATGTGAAGGGCCAAATCTCAATTTGGAGCCCCAAGCAAAGAGTGGGACGTTGTTGTCCTGGCCCAGAAGCTCCACGCAAGGCAGAGTTATTCTTAGCGTCGCACTTTGCTTTCTCCTTGGCTCCCAGTGCCCTGCACGTGGTCTCTGCCTGGCTGCAGCCCAGTGCTGCGGTAGGGAGGAGAGGTCTAGCCCATGTTGGTTGCTTCTCCCCCAGCCTCTGAAGGGAGAAAGGCTGTGAGGATGCTGCCTTGTCCCCAGATCTCCAGGGCTGCTCCTGATGTGGAGCTCCCCAAAATGACACAGGAAATCTTTATTTACTTGCACTCCGTTCTGTAACCGTACTCATCAGGGAATACTTATTCTTTTGTCTGTATTGCACAGTATTCTCGGAGGGAAGGCTTTTTGGTCCTCAGAAATCCCATGCTAGGACTTGCTCTTATCTAATCAGAGGATAGAAGCTGACCCTCTGACCTGTGCTTCCAATCAGTGCTAGCAAACGCTGTTCAAGCTGGCACAGCAAGCTGCTGATGAACAAGATACTGAGGAGGAATTCTATTTTGTATATTTTACATGTATTTTTATATATATATATATATGTATGTAATTACATGTGTATCTATATGGTGTTGTATGTGTGCTTGACTAGATATGTATGCAGGGCAAATACATTTGCCAATATCAAATAATCAAATAATAAGCAAATTATAATAATCAAATTGCAGAAAATCACAGCCTGCTCCCAAATAATTCATGAACTGAAAAAGCCTAGAGTCATCAGATGAGTGTGTTGGCTTTGCTTTTTTTCTGCTCCACATTTCTGGTATTACATGAACTGCTTAGTAGTATCTGTGTGCGCTCCTCTACCTACATGGCAAAATTAGATTAAACTATGTGTCATAGACACCATACTGTTAAACAATAATGGTGACTCTCATGCGGCACATACCTTTTCAGCGGAACAGATGCCTCAGCTGTTATCGGATTAAGAGTATCTGGGTTCTGCTCCCAGTTTCTCTCTGAAGATCAGACTGAGTATGACAGGGTGGCCGAGTGTAACAGTGTGAGTACAGTGGCACAAGGGTTTGCTTGTGACGGGGTTTAACATCTTTTCTGGTTCCACACGTATCGGGATGAGCTTTTTCTCACAGGAAGAGTATGTCATGAATTGTGTATGTTTAGCACTGAAAGTAGAGAAGTGGGGAATTTAAACTTCTTAGCTGTGTGTGATAGACGTAGCCAGTGAACAGCTGGTGGAGAGACTCTTTTAGCTCGAGGGGTGACAGCTTGTGTACTTGGGGGTGCAATAGGATTAGATAGCAATTTCCATTCATTTCAAAATAACCTTGCTCAGGAGAGTCAGGAATCTGGAGATATAGGAACCCATAGCTCACTGTTTGTTACTGTAAGTTTTATTGAACATTATGCTCTAATTAAAAAAAAAAAAAAAAAAAAAAAAAAAAAAAAAAAAAAAGCTTTTGGAATCAAATTCGACCTGAATATAACTCTATTGGCTTCTGCGTTCTTACACTAGGGATTAATTTGGCCCTTTCTACTTTTATGTAATGAGCTGATTGCCACAGTATGTTATCCTCGTTACACAATCGCCCTTGTCTGGCTGTGTCCCTGGAGCACTGTGTGTGTGTGTGTGTGTTTCTAGATCTAGGGTCTCACCTTGACTGACTGTGTATTTAGTCCTACAGCCTCACCCCGACTACAGGTACAGGCTTGCCTAGGACTTACACTGACAGAGTGTATATGTGTTGTATGTATGTGCGTGTTCATTCCAAGTTTGAGCACTGTGTACAGACAAGCATACGCAGACGTGGGAATTCAGGGGCTTTTTGTTTGGCTGGCTGTATCCCTGCAGCGTTTGCTTTTGCAGGGGGTAGGAGAGAGAGGGAAGGCCACTATCAGAGATCTCATTGAAACAAGAAGGAGCATAGGAAAATACATTCTTTATTATTCTTCTGTAACAACAAGCCAGAAATATAATATACCTTTAAAAATTTTCTGTCTCATGCCAAAGAAACCTCCATTCAATCATTTTAGAAAATCTTGTTGCTCTCCCTCAAACAGTAACAAAAAGAAAAAGAAATCATAAGTGCCATCTGTTCCCTGCAAGAAATGTGCCTGCCTGTACCACAGGTGGGTGTGGGGGGGATTGGGGGGGAGCAGAAGGGGTGTTTCTGGTGGCCCTGCCAGCCCCTACATCGCCTTGGCACGTGTTGGACCTGCCTGCCCCAGAAGACCGTTTCCTAAGGGCAGGCACCTGCCTGCAGCACAAGGTGCATTCAGGGGGATTCCCTCCATGCCTGGCCGTGCCTACAGAGAGAACGGGAGCCCTGTCCCCACACACCAGAGGAACCCATTGCCTGGGCACATAAGGAGCACCGGGTCTTGTTCTATATCCAGCATCCCACAGGAGAGATTCATTTCTGACCACGCTGGGTACCGTGTTCCCTAGAGTGCCTGTGGGCAGTGCAGCAGGTCAGTCACACTCGGGCTGCCTGTTCTCCAAGCGTGCTGGGGAACAGAGTAAGAGCCTGTTTGCAAACAGTAATATAACGAGTGTGGCCAGCAGGACAAGGGAGGTGACTCTCTCCCCCTGTACTCCACTCTGGTGAGACACCCCACCTGGAGTACTGCGTCCAGCTCTGGGGTCCCCTGTACAAGACAGACATGGAGCTGCTGGAGCGAGTCCAGAGGAGGGCCACAAAGTTGATCAGAGGGCTGGAGCACATCTCCTATGAGGACAGGCTGAGAGAGTTGGGATTGTTCAGCCTGGAGAAGAGAAGGCTCTGGGGAGACCTTACAGCAGCCTTCCAGTACCTAAAGGGGACCTACAGGAAAGATGGAGAGGGACTGTTTACAAGGGCATGGAGTGATAGGACAAGGGGTTATGGCCTTAAGTTGCGTGAGGCTAGATTTAGATTAGCTATTAGGAAGAAATTCTTCCCTGTGAAGGTGGTGAGGCACTGGAACAGGTTTCCCAGAGAGGTTGTGGATGCCCCATCCCTGGAAGTGTTCAAGGCCAGGTTGGATGGGGCTTTGGGCAACCTGGTCTAGTGGAGGGTGTCCCTGTCCATGGCAGGGAGGTTGGAACTAGATGGTCTTTAAGGTCCCTTCCAACTCAAACCATTCTATGATTCTGTGATACTCTGCTTGTCCTTCCAAGCACTGTATTTGCTTTCCAGTGTGACTACATATAGCAGCCAGCCATCATGTTTCTCAGCAACTCTCTTTTCTCCCCTTTCCTTTTTTCTCCTTCCCTGGGTGGTTTTCTAAACATAGCAGTCCCTTGTCTAGGGGGAATCCAGACTTTCTACCTTATAAATGAAAACAAAAAGGAAAGGATGGGCAAGGTCATCATCAGCCCCACAACACAAGATATAGAAAATAGTATTAGCAACAAAGAAAAATTGTTCAGGGCAGGAATAGGTCACAGGGAAGGTGCAGGGAAAGGAGGATTTCACCTCCCAACCCTCTGCATTGTCCCCTGCCTCCCTCTCCCATTCATTTTACCTCTAGTCTATCCCCTTAAAAACAATCTCTCACTCTCTTGCTCACTCTCTCACACACACACACACATACACACACACATATATATAGATCCCATTTGTTTTGTGCAATATTTCACCATTATTTGATGCAAGTAAAATATAGATCTATAAATATACCACTTTGACTCAAGTCCCTTTTCAAGTATGATTGAGGAGTCCAGTATGGTAAAGGGAGAAGTTCCCCTGAGAGGGAGGTGGGGGAGAGGTTTGGATCCAGCAGGCAGAGTCTAGTCCTGGCTTGCTGGGAATGTGGAGCAGCAGTAACACGCATACGGACTCTGCAGTGCACCAGTTCTGCCCTTCAGAGCGGGCTACGGTTGCAGCAGATGGGATGGTTGGAGTGGCTATACAGTGCATGGGGGAAGAGTCCTTCCTCCTCGCATCTTGCCAGCCTCCCTCCTCCTCCTCTTTCCCACAAGCAGTGTGCTGGGAGCGGGAGTACGATGTGTGCGCACACTTGTGGGTGGACTGCTTCTCCCAGTCCTTCTTCCAGGGCAACCTGGTCTTCTGCTTCATGAAGAACATCTTCCCCTGTCCCATGCTTCCCTGTGTGAAGGGGAAGTCATGCTAAAACAGTCCAGAGCATCCTGCCTCTTTGCCTCTGGTGGCGCTGGGTAGGTCAGGAGGGATTTTGCCCTCCACGCTTTGATTAAAGACTTGGTATTGTGTGCCCATGGGTCAGTACAATGGCCTGTCTGGGACCAGAAGGGGGTGTCTCACCAGCATGCATCACTTCCACAGGGATCCAGCAGCAGCGAACAGGAGGGCGGTGAGACAACCGAAGGCATCGGGATCCAGCTGGAGCAGGGGGAAGAGGTGAGATGCCCTGGCAGGGTCCACCTGCGGTGCATGCTGGGCTCTGAGCACACGTTGCTAGCGAAACTCCCTGCGAAGCTGGGCTGGCTGCCAGCTTGCTTCCTGATGGCAGGGATCACACCATCCACAGGCACTGCGGATGCACGACCTCCGGTGTCATCTTCCTCGCCCAGGAATACCCACTGTGACGGGTTAGAGCAGGTTACCATGGCAATGTGCGCTCTCCCCTGGAGACAGCATTTTATCCCACTTCCAGTGATACAAAATGAGTCCTTATATTGAGTTCCTTTCATTTTTTTTCCCTCTCACTTTTTTTTTTTTTTTTTTTTTTCCCCGTCAGGTCAGAAAGAGCTAAGACTAGTAGGAGGCACTGCAGTCTCAGGGCTTTAAAATCTGGTTGAGGGAAGTCACCCTACGTGACAGCGGCTGTGTGCGCGGTTCTGTGGACACGCTCACGTGCAGCTGTGGATGGCAATGAACACAGCAGTGATGGTGAGGGGAGTATACGAGCTGTGCCAGACCCTTCCTGGGCTTTCCCACCTGTGCCACGCTGTGGTCCAGGTTTCAGCCTTCACCTCAAGACCCTCCAGAATTGTGCCCTCTCTCTCTCCAACTGCCCCAGCTGCATAACCCTACTCCATACACCGCGCGTGCCCCTCCGCCAGCCACACCAGCAAAATTTTGGGTTGTAGGTCGTCTTCTCCCGCTACCTTCCCCTAGGTTCGCACTATTCCTTAGCATGGCTTACACTACCGAGGCTGGTAAGCCACCTCCTCTTCTAGTCTTTCCTGATGATCCACTTCTGCTCTGCTATCAAACATTTCCAAATGGAGGCTTCATACCCTTACGCTCTCCATTTACTGTAGAAGACGTAAAATAGATAACAAGAACACACCTGATTTTTTTCATGCTGTGTACTCATTTCCACAGCCTCATGCTGTAACCTTAATAACTTTGCCTCTCTCTGTCCTCTCCTGCCCATTTCCAGCGGCTCCACCCTATGGCTGAGATGGTTTTGTTAGCTCCTCGTTGGCAGGGTGCGTGTACTTTGTCTGAACCAGAAGGTGCTATGCACTGTTGTGACGGGGGGAAAAAAAAAATGGCTGAATGTATTCCCGTCTGCGCACGGAGAGCAGATCAGCGTGTGCACACGTGGCTCTGCGTGCGCAGGTGGGATGCCTGAACGTCTGGAGCTGGGGCTGACTCTGTGTGTTGGGATCAGAATGAGTCAGAGTGTGTGTGTGTGTGTACAGGAGGACGGCTCTGTATGTGTGCACCTATAACGGATGATGTGTGTGTGTGTCAGCTCACAGATTTGGACTTGGCCAGAAGCAAAAAGAGGGACACTCTGCTCCCTGGCAGCATGTTAGAGTGGTACAGGTATCTTTCCACCTATAAAAGTGAGAAGGGAAATCTCCCCCTGACTCTTATTAACCCCTAGAGACCATCCCTCCCTTCCGATGTGCTCTTGGCAGCGCTGACTCGTAGGGTGGGCAGCAACTCACTGTCACACAGCAGCGGTGACCCTAACAGCGAGGCATGGACATTTCTGGTGTCCTGCTCCTCACACAAGCTTTCGCAGAGCCGCTCTCTCTGTTTGCGGAGAGCTCTTTACAGGATCCAGGACGACTCGGGACTGAAACTGAGAGGATGACACAGGTTCCCAGAAGGTGCCAGCTGCCTCCACAGCAGGCATGTGAGGGAAGCTCTGTGCAAGGGCATGAGGCACAGCAAGCACTCAAGGTCTGACTCTACTTTATTCGTCTGGGAGGGCCCAAGGGTGAAAGGGCACAAAATGGGCCTGGGGCAGAGGAACAGAAATTGAGCCATGTGCCCTGACCCCCCAGAAGCATGTTGCACTACTTGGGTGAGTGGAGCAATAGCACAGTCAGTCTGTCTGTCTGTCTGGGAGGATGTAATTTGGGAGGACCCCATGCTTGACTGCTCTCAGGTACCTTTGTTCATTGCTGTCCCTTCCTTCCTAGAAGAGTTTCATGCCACAGAAGAGATTTGTTTTTGCTCTTCATGTTCACCTTCTGTGTCACCCATGAGCGGCTGCCTCTTCTTCAGCTCCCGGTGGTACTTGGCCATGAGGGAAGCATAGATGCAACCATAAGCAGCTGCCACCACCATCATGATGCAAACAATGCCGCAAACCACCCCTGCAATGATCACAGTGCCAATAGCCCGGCGCACGCTCACAGGCCTATATCGCTGTTTCTGAGGGCATCCCACACTGGGCTCCACCTCTGCTTCTGGGCCCGATTTAGATTTGGAAGGAGTTGGGCTTCCTTTAGTGCAGGGTGGGCCAGTATTGTCCAGCACAGTAGAGCTGTTCTCATCATCCAGCTGGGAGCAGTAGTTAAACATCTCCATGGGTACCATTCGCATATCCTTCCCTTTCAGCTCCTTGGGCAGGGTACATGCCAGCTGGTCGATTTTCCCACCTGTCCCAACAGAGATAATAGGAGTGAACCACAGCTTCATCCTGATACAGTGACAGCAGAGCTAGATCCTCAGGTGGGGTGAGTTCCTATGACTCCATTCATGCCTGCTAAGGATTTGCCCTACAGAAGTCAGACATGGCAGCATTATGGTTATCAAGTGGGGAACTGCTTTATTACAGCAGTGGGGCCATAAAATCCAGTCCCTCATGCATGAATGCATTGCTGAGTAGAGACAGTATTCAGAGAGCTTCTCCCATCCCCAAAAGGCAGCCATGGTCTAGTGCAGGATGCTGCTAGAGATCAAGGGTGACGGTAAAGTCAGGAGGTGCTGCAGACCCCCACGTCCTGCCAGATCCACAGTGCACGTCAAAGGTAGAGGGAGGGAGTGCACCTCCACGCACTCCAGAAGTGCATCCAGAAGGAGCACACGTGGTGTCCTTTAAAACGATTGTTTTGCCTAACTTAGAGACATTTTGCATGCCTTAGCCCTCCACAGCTGGAACAGCTTCAGCCATGGCAGCTGGCTGGGACGCTTCTGCCTAGGTTGGATTTGACAGTAGAGCTTGTGGTGCATGATACCTGCATAGGCATCTTTCAGGCCAAGACATGAAAGCCCTCTGAAACAGTCTATTAAGTCAGCCTCATACTGTTTAGTCAGTTATGTAAGTGTCAGTAGAACCATTTTAAAAAAGGAGAAATTAAAGCAAAAAGATAGGACCAGGCTGTATCTTCTCAAAATAACAACAGACACAGTCCCATCTTCTAACGACTAATCCATCCGTCCTCTGTGAAAATAGCGACAGATGTTGAAACAAATGCTTGCGCGAGTTTGTGCAATTTCTTTGGAAGGGGAAAAAAAGCAAAATTAACTCCGTGTGCTTTCTATCGACCCTGTGATATGAGAGTCAAGAAAGAAAACACCCCACCCCCCCAAAAAAAAAAGAGGAAAGTGGCACTCGTATGCTTGTTTGATTCTGCTCACACAAATGCATATTTCAGACTGCAGTGTAGCCATAGGCAGAGATAATCTCTTTGCAGCACGGCTGTGATCAGCAGGGATGTGACAGCTGACTGTTGCTATCTGCATGATTGGAGACCCTTTCCTACTCATTGGCTCCAGCGACAGAAGGTCAGGCCTTCAATCGTCATTCCTGGAAAATGTGCCATCTTTCTTTGAGTCGCAGCTCCTGAAAGCGCGTCATCCCTTCAGCATTCATGCTGAGCGATACGCACCTTTCCAGCCTTCTGTATTTCGAGGAAAAGCTGGAAATACAAACTTGTCAAAAACGGCTTGATCTGAAATGATGGTTTTATAGCCAGTCTGACTCGGGGCCTGACTTGTTAATTTGAGCTTTAGTTTGGGTTTGCCAATATTAGTCGCACTATTTTCCTAAGCTGCACTGTTTCCTATGGTTCTTTTGTGGAAAGCAAACCGGATGCTTTACAGCCAAATCTGGCTTTTAGTTCTCCCGGCTTAAGAAAGAGAACGGGATGGTTATTTTCAAGCATGAAAAGCATTTCTTCTCTCTAGGCAGAAAGGGTAAGGGGAACTCATAATCCTAAAATTTTGACGTTGTTTGAGGAAAGTTCTTTTAAAAAAGAAAAAGTGATCTTTCAGATTGGAAACAAAATAAGGAAATAGGAGATCTGGGGCTGCAGAGAACTTCTCAGCCTGTATGAAGGTACAGTGGCACTAAACTGTCTCTTAGCATTGGAGCACGGTCCTCATGCTCCTTGGCTGAGATCTGGCGTTTGGGTCAGCCTGACCTGCCAGATGTGTCTGCCCGTGCTTCTTCCCTGCCTGTCTGTGTCTGCCTTTCCGTGGAAAACCGGTGCTTCCGCGCTTGGCTCCCGTTGCGCGAGCGCCTACCTCGGTAGGAGAACCACTCCATCCAGTGCTTGAAGTCTCGGAGGTTGCAGTCGCATTCCCAGGGGTTATCCCCAACTTGGAGTTGCTGCAGGCTGGTTAGCGGTTCGAAGGTCACCCTGTCCAGGCTCTGCAGGCGATTGGACCTGAGAGAGAGGGAGCGGAGAGCAGGCAGGTCGTCAAAGATGCCCGAGGGTATCTGGGCCAGGCCATTGATGGAGAGATCCAGCTGGCGCAGCAGGGCCGTGTGTTGTAGCAGGTCCTTGTCCAAGGCCCGGATGCTGTTGTTCCTCAGCTGGAGCTCTGTGAGGTTCCCCAGGTCGCTGAAGATGTTCTGAGGGAGCTGGTCCAAGAAGTTGTTGGATAGATCCAGCCGCTGCAGGGCGGAGAGGTTGGAAAACACTGCTCCCGGCAGGATGCTGAGTTTGTTGTTGAGAAAGAGGAAGGTCCTGGTGTTTGTGGGGATGTCTGAGGGGATGGAAGAGAGGCCCAAGCCGCTACAGTCCACTTCCAGGTTGCCACTGTTACACTTGCAGGAGGAAGGGCAGGCAAAGAAGGACTCGGCAGCACATAGCGACAGCCAACAGCCGAGCACTGGTGGGGGAAAAGCAGGGGAGAGAGAGTGCACGGATTAGAGCAGTGCTTTCCCATCCTCGCCCGTCGCCACCTTGAACGCAGCTACAGCCACAATAGGACCCTCGCAGCAGGTCCCTTGGCCGCAATGCCCTGCAGGGTAAGGAGCTTCCTCACAGCTACATCCCTTTACTGCTGGTCTGCTCCCTGGCAGCATGGCTTTCCTCTCAGCCTTTTTCTCATGAGCAAGCAAGTAAATATCTTCCCAGTTTCACGAGGAGGTAAGAGTGCATCCCAGAGGACGTTGCTGCCAGATACTAGAGCACTGGAACCTGTCAGAGGAGAATGGAGCAGACAACGGTGGGATGTGTCACCCCTGGTGAAGGACGGTTCTTTCTAAACAGTCAAGGTTGAGAGAGAAGGGACTGGTATGTATTTAAGAAGCTCTATTTTTTTTCAGAAAGAGACATGTTAATGAAAAGCTTTTAAGAAAAATGAAAACAAAACAACCTACATCTCAGTTGTGCTCCTGCAGTTTGAATCCTAATCTTTGTGATAGGTCAGACTCAGGTCTAAGTTAGCCTCTAAATCAGGGTATCATTTGCTTTCTATATCCACAGTGTGTTGCGTGGGCCTTGTGGCAAGAGGCTTTTTTATGAATTTGGTTACATGACAAAGGGATGACAAAGAAAGCTGTTAAAAAGTAACAAGGAGCCCCTAAACCACTGGGCACCTGGTACTTGCCATTGCTCTCAAAATAGTTTCTGAATCCCACAGCAATAGCCCCACAAGTAGCTCCTCGGACCAAAATTGCCAATAGCAATGAAGATGAGGAAAAAAATTGCAGGTTAGTAGTTGAAGAAGGAGGTGTTAGGAACAGGGTTAGCACACACCCCCTTTCTCCTGCAGTGTCTCAAAGGTAAGGTCACACAATCCACAAAACAGTATTTTTTAGAGCTGGATCCAGATCCTGTGAGTGGCATCAGGACACTAGTTACCAACCCTTCCCGGGAGCCAGTGGCTTTTAAAACAAGAAGCATCAGCAACAGGAAAGCAAGCTTTGTGCCTCCTGTCATTGGAGGAGTGGGAGTTATGTTTAAGCAGACTATGTAAAACATTTGCATCCTTCATCTTAATTCCTTTTGTGGAATTGAGATTAGTTTCTTCAATGTGGGAAGCAAATTCAGCTGCCTCGCTGTTTTTTAAGGTGACAAGTTTGAGCATTTGACTATAACTGAAGCAGGTTTGTCTGTACGTCATGCCCTGCCCTCTCCCTTTCTCACTTTTCTTTAGAGAAGGCACTTGCAGTTGGTAGAGTCTTTTTAGGGGTGAATAGTAGCTGAAGTGGAAGCATTTATTGTCTCACCGTTCTTTCCTGGACTGGAAACCAGATTCTTCTCTCCTGCTTTTTTCCAAAGAACCAACAAGCAGGCGTTTTGTTTCTTAACCCCAAAGGAATTGTGAAGGGACTGCCATAGGAGAGGGAGCCGGTGGAGACCCATGCTCTGGAGAAGCTCTGCCTGGAACAGCTCTGCAATCCACCATGCTCTTCCTCTCTTCCCTCGCACCACTCTCTAGAGTTTAGTCACACCCATAGCCAAATTTTTTTTATCGACTTGGCTTTTGTCAGCGATGCTGCCTTCATGCCCAAACGCTGTCATCTCGCATAGGGCCTTTTTGTGTTCCCCGTGATCCTTGTGAGAATTGGTGGATTTATGGACTGGTAGCCTAAGAAGTACAGTTTGGATCCTAAGCTATATGACTTTATTAAGGACCAAGAGATAGGAGTTCAGAGAGAGTATCTCAGCTCTTTTTTAATTTCATCCATCTTTCACAATTCCTTCGAGAATTTCTTTCTGTCCTACAGTTGAGATCTCAGGCTGTGCCAATCTGTGTGCTCTTTTAGTGATAATTATGGATCCTTATGGTGAAATACAAGAGAGATCTTTACCCTGAGCACCTCTGTGCTTTCTTGTCATGCAAAGGTTGGGCTCAACAGCAGAGATTGCCATGAAAGCAGATCATAGCCTGTGGACTGGCGCAGTGCAGGTACTGGCTGGCTGATATTTAATTCCATTCAGGATACATCGCGCTCTTGTTGTAGGGAGAGAATTAAAAGAAGGGGAGCTAGAGTGGAGAAGGGAGAGAGCCGTGAGTCACTCAAGTAACCCCGTCTTTTCCTGGATGCTTAACAAAAGTACAGTATTAATAATAGATTGACAGCTGTGATGATGAGATAACACTTAGCTGCTTTGTACACCAAGAAAGGCAAGAGCAGACCGTATGTAATGCTATACAGGTGGCATTCTGTTCAGGGCTTATCTCTCAAAATGCCTACCCACCACCGGCCCTGACTGGGTGGCTGTGGGGTTCCACCAGTATGTATGCTGGCAGTGGCTGGTAGGAACAAAGTCTCAGGCAGCTGGCTGTGGTTATGTTCAGGAACTGGGTTTATGCCAATTTTCAGCAGCTGTGTAGGATGTGCCAAAAATGTCTTCTTGTTACCCATATATTGCTTTGTGCTCTTGGAAATATTTTACTAAGATCATAGAGAGGAGAAGGTCAGATTTCATCTTCAGTCCCTGCAAGAGGTGTGTCCACTAGGATGTGAGCTGAGACCAAGGAATTCATCACACTGGTTAGGATGCAGCTTTACGGGGAAGAGAGGCAGGGAAACAATAGACAGAACTTGAAACTATCTTCCAGCCTTACAGAAGGATGAGTAGTATGTGTTTTTGTGTTAGAGGAAGATGAAATTACTTTGTGGGGTGTTTGGTAACTCTGGTAGGTGGCAGAAAGCTGATCCAGGTGTATCAGATTAAGTCAAGACTCAGTAGCATTCATTATAAATAATTTATACAGCAGTCTAGTCTGCGAGGATGGATTACAAAGATGCCTGTTTTCTGGAGAAGGAAATAATTCCCCCAGCTTCTTACAGTGGCAGTCCCAAATTTGATCAGAGGGGCAGGAACAAGGGAAACCACAGACCTGCTCAGTGCCTGGGCATGCAGTAGTGATGGACACTCTCCGAGTGCTCCCTTTCCTCTGCTGTGGTCCCCAGATGCTTCTCTGAAGTGCAGGTACATTCCCTGAAGCCCCACATTGCCCTAGCAGTCTCTGCTCTGCACTCAGGGATACTGTAGCAGATGCCCTGGTCCACTGGGAAGATGCACAGGCTGAACTTTTACAATTTAATATAAAAGAGATCTTCTTTATTTACTCCTTGATTTTCACTACATGTGGCAGTGCCCAGTAGGAGAATTCTGCATTCACATCTTGCATTCCCGTCTAAAATCTGTCATGACTTCTGCTGTGAAGATCTGGGAGCCTTGCTCAGCAGCCTGCTTATAAACCCTGACCACAGAGAGGAGTCTGCAGCTTACAGGATGCCGATCTGAGAAACGTTCGGGGTGGATGTGGTGGTATCTGTCTCGCTGTTTCTCACCTGCCAGGCCCACTGGAATTCAGAAGCAAGCATCACTCGCTGTCCCACTTTAAGCCCATCTTCAGCTTTAGAGTCTCGCTCTCCCTCCCGCTAGCCTGGCCTCTAAAGGAATCAGGAATTAGTTCAAACATCTCCATTCTTAGCTGTCCCTCTCCCCTATTCTTAACCCTGATGTGACCTATTTTCTTTCCACTCCCTTGACAAACGGGATCATCGTACTTAGTACCTGAGTAGGCATTACTTACGACAAGCCTCTTGCCACCTCATGAGGAACCTGCTCCTCCACCGGTGGCCAGCAGTTGTAGGCAGCATTGTTGTCTTCTCCAGCGTGTCTTCACATCTACCAGCCAGCCTGGCACCCGGCCCCAGCGGGAGGAGGAATGACCTTGTAGCCTGCCTGACAGGTCCTGGAGGGAGAGAGCAGAGCAGAGCGGGTGAGATTCAGTTCCCTGGGCTCAGTGTCGTCCTTTCTCCTCCCCAACTAGAGTTTTGCCTTTGAGGCATCAGCTCCGTTTTGGAGGAGAGATGGAGGATGTTTCAGGAGGCGCAACGTTAATTCACTTTGAACCTCGCAGTGCAGAAATGAGGCCTGATTCACCTAAGTGCCAAAGAGATAAGCCTGTGCTTGAATAGCCTGCTACAGTAGCTACATTAGCTTCACGCTCAAGGTTAACCTGATGAATTGCTGAGGTGACCCTGCCAGGACAGCAGACTCCAGCTGCCTCTCAGCCACGCAGGCTGGTACCACCTGTGCATCCTCTCCCTGACGCACGGCTCAGGCTCACTGAGGTCTGGGTACCGGCAGCTGCCAAGCTGCTTCTCCCCCCCCACCCCTCCCCGTGTTCCCCACCAGCACGTCCTTTCTGTTTTAAGGTAAAATGGATGTGGTGGCTGGAGCGGGGCTGAGCAGAGCACAGCTTCAGCTTGGGGATTTCACACTGCAGCAACCGCAGGAGCTGAAGAGCGAGTGAGCCTCGGAGGAGAAGGGAGGACCTGGGGCGGGGGAGACTGAGTGGGAGTGTTGAAAAGAGAGGAATTACATCTTAATTAGAAGAAGGAAAAATGCTCAGTCTAATTAGAAACCCAAAGACCATAAACTCTCCCCTGACAATAAGTGACTGACAACAGGTTCCTCCTTCCCTCCCGCTTCCCTTCTGGATACAGGCAAGCAGGCAAAGGGGAAACACCACGGACCCCCCCTGTCCCCCTGCTTGCTCTCTGACGTGCCATCCACAGTCACAGCAGCAGTCAGATGGACACATTTCAACCAGGGTACAGAAATAAACCGTCCTCCATCCCCTCTGAGGGGCTCTGACAACATCCACAGCCGTTATTTTAGCTGGGTGCTGCACTCCCACCAGGACACTCTCCCCACACACGTGCCAGCTGCTCCCCCTCCCCCAGGCTCCCATGACTGATTTATTTTATATGGGAATGTAAACCACCAGGAAATACTTAAATTAGCATCTCGATGAGAGAGATGAGCAGGTTCAGTGCCTGGACTAGTATGTTTTGCAAGGCTATTTAGATCATTTGCCCAAATGCCTCTGCATCAAATAGATGAATACCTCTCACAGCACAGAGACCAATCCAGCCTTCAACCGCTGAGGCCCCCCACTCCCCAAACCGAGCTGGAGCCCTTTCCCTCCAGTCCTCACTGAAGGAGAAGCCACAACAAATAGCTGTCCCCATTCGGTGCTTGCGCTCGCCCTAGCTGAGAAGGAGACTTTCAGCCTCCCCCATACCAGTGTCTCCATCCGAAATGCCACCCTTGAAGTCTCCTGTCCCCAGCTGTCGGAATCGACACGGAGGATGAAAAGCCACAAGCACTTACCTGGAGGGGCTCTGCCCACAGCCACTTCCACCCGACTCCCCGGGCACTGCCCAATTACAGCCTCTTCCTTCCCTCTCCCTCCTTGACTTTCACTCCTCGGCAGCAGGCTTTCCGTGTGCTCTATTTAACTCCCTACAGCACAGGAATAAACGGCAGAGTTAAGCTGACAGCCACAGAGCCTTATCTGCCTGCTGGATAGCGGGAGTCAATCAGCTCCAAATCCCGTTGCTGAATGATCGCGTCCTTGCTCTCGGCATCAGGGGCCGCCTGCCATGCTTTGTCTTTCCCTCTTCCACACCTTCACTCCATCTAACTTTGTCAGGGTTATAGATAGCTCTGTTCCTTGTGCTCTTGCCTTTTGGCTCTGTTTTGTAACACCCCATCTGTATCAGCTGGCTTGGCTCCAATCAGGGGGGCTAAGCTTTAAAAAAAAAAAAAATAAAATAAAATACAGCTTCCTTGGGTGCTTCGTGACACGGCTTCCCTCTGTGATCTCCCCTCAGCCTGTGCCCCCCACTCATCCCCCCCATCTCTCTCTGCTGCTCTGGGCAATTCAGCCACACCATGCCCAGGCGACAGCGGGGCGCTGGAGCAGGACCAGCATAGCCCGGCGTGAGGATGCCGACAGGGTCAGGGTTTCTACCCATCTCTCCTTCTGCTCTGGCAGGGCAAGTCCGTCTCTTGCACTGGTTTCTGGTACCTCACGGGCGCCTCTTCCTTTCAGGCAGCACCAAGGCTCAAGCACAGAGTGCAGGGTGGGAGGAGCAGCCATGTATAAATAAGCCCTTTCCCTATGTTTAGAATTTATTACAGTGCATAGTGATTAACACCTGTTCAGGCTTTAATGCTGTCTCCTGCGCTGCAACACGCACAAAGATGGAGGCGCCTTGATAAACCCAAGATTATTTTAAAAGCATGTCACATAAACACAGCACTCCCCACTCCACAGATAGCAGCCACCCTTTGTGCACTCACACACGTGTTTCTAAGACTTAAAACCAGCTATCTTCATGTACATATGCAGATATAGTCACCAATCTAGCTTACATTTACAAACGTGTGCACAGAGTTGGGCTTGTACATGTGCTGGGGACTCTTCTGTGACCCATATTTATCAACATCCACAACTTGCACAAAACTGCCTGCTTCTCCAAGCATAACATATGCTCAGGTGGCAGAGCAGGAGATTTGGAATAGGTAGAGGTTCCTGACTGCCAAAGTGCAAGGGCCGATGAGCTTCTGCATTTATACCTTGAAGTGGTATGTTTATGGAGAAATTTTAATTCCAAGAATCCAGAAAAACCCAGTTTCTCCCACGCATCTGTTGCCTATAAGCACGCTAGACCCTAGTGATTAATATTCTGAAGCCAGGAGAGAGCAAGGAGGGAGAGAGAATTTTTGAGAGTTCCTTTTTTAAAGGTTTTTTTTCTGACTTGCCTTGAATTCTGACTTAATTAGCTGTTTTACTGTGGCCCAAGAGATGCCGCCTTCTCTGCAGAGCACCAGGGCAGCTCCACTCACTGCCAACGCAGCACTGGGAACCCCGTAGTCCTGGGGCAACCAGGACCTGCCCACACCTCAAGACTCTCCGGAGTACCACCAAATGTGTCTGGCTGCTTTCAGCCTGACACCCAGGGGCTTTTCCAGCAGCAAGGACTCTGCCTGACCTAGGAGTGTCCCCCATGTGCCCTCAGCCCGAGAGGAGAGGCACGGTGCCATCCATTCTGAACTAGCGTGGCATTGCCTGCGTTTGGGGGCTCAAGGCTGATCAGCATTGCTGGAGCTCTGAATGCTCCGAAGTCACCCAAGGGCTCCGCAAACCAGGCGTTAGTCTTTCTTCCAGGCTTAACTAGATGGTTCCTTCTCCCTGTAGCAACATGTCAGCCAAAGGCCCTGTGATCCATGGGACACAGTGTCCAGAGCTTTCTTCCACGTGCTTGGAGTTGAATCTCTTTTCCAGATTCTGGAGAAATGAACAGAGTAGCCTGTGGGGCTGGTGATGGCCTTTTCTTCTTGCCGTTTGATATAGGACAGTAAAAGACAACTTTTTTAGTTTCAGCTCAGAGCAACAGAATGAAATCATCCATTTCTGGCCCATAGGCTCCAGTGGCCAAAAATACACTGAGCTGAAGTGCCACTTGGACATTTGGCCTGCTGTCAGACTCTAGAGGACTCTCTAATGAGGATTCCCCTAATTAGCTTGAACAGGCAACTTTACTGCTGGAGGGGAGGTGGGGGGGATGCTGAGGAGAGTGTAATGACTCCGCAGCACTTGCCAGGCCATAAAAGCGACAGCAGGCACTATCACGGTCTTGTGCTTCCCTTCTCCCCGCCCAGACACCAGTAATGTTTGCAGTATCACTCTAAAGCCTTAGCTTTCATAAGTCAGGTCCCAGGGAGCACGCTGTGAGTGTGGGGAGGGTTTCAGTTTACTGCATCCACATACTGTTTTAGTAACACTTCCCAATTCTGTGACACCTTCTGTCCAAGTCTTTCCATCTGCTCTTACCATGGTTGTAGGTGTTGTTGGTGGTGTTATTTTGTTTTTAATGACCTGCAGAAGTAAGGCTGAGGTCATGGCCAGTAGTGCCTCTGCTCTAGATAGGTGGATAAAGTTATCCCATTTTCCAGACTGGGACACTGAGGCTAGAGAGACAGATGACTGTGTCACTAGGATGAGTCGCAGTCAGAAACAGAGCCCAGCAACCTCTGTCTCTGATTATCTCTCCTAGTCCTCTGCACTAACCCTTGGATCATGGCTCAGGGATCAGACCCCGTTAACAGCCTGGCTTACGAGCCTTGGCAGGGCATGTGGGTGACCTATATTACAAAAGAGTAGGTAACAGAGGCTGCAACAGATGCCAACGATAAATTATCAGGAAGCACACACAGACATTCATCCCTCCCCCACACTCTCCTTCAGGAGTGATGACAAAGTCCCTTTCCCTTTTCCAATGCTGAACTGCTTTAGCCTGTATCAGAAAAGCAGCAGGGTGAGGGAGGGCATGGAGGACACTCTAAGGAGATTATCTTTTTTTCCTCCCCTTTCCTCGTTGCTTTTAGGATTCCTGTTTTATTGTCATCACCCTGTAATGGAGAGGGACAGTGGTACCCCAGCATCCAGTGACTAAAACACGTTGTTCTATGTCTGTTCCTTCATCAGCCCCTGGGGGGCAAGGGTAGGTACACAGAGGGCAGGGAGACGTGTCAGCCATATGGTCTGATGACAGCAACTGGAAGTTCATGAAGTAATCTGGCTGGTGAGTCCTAGTGGGGAATCACGCTCCTGACGGTACCACAAAGGGGTTTAGATGGCGTGGACATGATGCCCATTCTTGGTCCCCCAACAGCCCTAGGTCAGTCAGGCAAATTACTGACCACAAGAGTTCACATTGTCTCCGCAGCAGCTCCTCATTTGTTGTTTATTTGGGCTGCAGAAGCACCCAGAGGTGGCAGCCAAGCTCAGCAGCACTGCAGAAACATACGGTGTGTGTCGCTGCCCCAGTGAGCTTCTAAGCTAAATAGCTGGGGGCTTCATTTCCAGCATTGCTGATTTATTAACACATGTGTTCAGGATTCATTAGTGTTGTGCTGTCACAATCAATGAAAAGCACATTTTAAATTCACACTAGAAACCCAGCTGCAGAAGAAATGGTGCCATCTGACTTGCAGCGATCGATCACAGCTAAGCAAAACACCTCATACAGAAAGCCGTAAAGTAAGTAGAAAGCGTGCAAAACCCTCTCAGTATTGTAAGGGACTCTGCCACGTTCCTGACTCGGTGTGAATAAAAACCTGACCCTATTCTCTGGGATGTGAAGAGGTCAAAAAGCTTCTGCTCTTTGGAATGACGATGTGTAGGCACCTCTGAAATGTAAATGTGATTGGTGTTAAAAAATGTTTCCTTCCCAAGCCCCTCCAAGAAAGATCAACTTTATCCCCGTTTTATGGAGGAGTAAACTATGGTAGAGGTAAAAATGGCTACTGAGTTTGGCTGGCTGAATTTTCAGTTGCCCAGATCTGGATACCATGAGCCCACATCAGTTCCTCACTCAGGATTTTCAAAGCTCCCAAGTGCAGTGCTTGCACTGCATCACTTGGGGTTGTAAATACTCTCCAGTCCTGCAGAGATGATTTGTAGGGCTTATCAAATTTACGCAGAATAAAGGAGTTTTGGTGGGGCTTTCCCAAAATTTCCTGATGGGCTTGTGGCAAAATCAGGCGAGAAGCCAGTTTTCTTGATTCCTCATCCTGTACCTTAACCAGGAGACATTATTTGCACCCCAAGCCTCCCTGACCAGGGCACAATAATGAGACTGGGAGATGTCGGAGAAGCTGGAAACACCAAGGGCATCAGGTCCCATTGGCCTGTCTGAGAAAGCACAGAGCATCCAAAGGGGAGCCAAGACGGGAAAGACGCAGATTGCCGTGGAGAAGTGGAATTCCTTGGGAGGCTGTGGAAACAGGTGGGGAGACCGGGATATCCAACATGGGAGTGACAGGAAAGTCCCAGCACAGTGAGAGTGCAGCATATGGAGGAGGCCCAGAGCAGCAGCAGGAGGAGAGCTGAGGGGGTAGTTGACAGGAAGAAATCCAGCCATGTGTGTGCCAGCATCTTCTCCGAGTATTATTGAACGCGACAGACCACGTGCGTGTTTCCTCCGTGCAAAACGGAGGCAGTTGAGAAGGGAAGCGGGTGAGGGAGTGAGAGAGGGGCTCAGAGGAGGGACACGTGAGCTGGCTGCCCGGTTTCCTCCTCTTTTTCTTGCCACAGAGTGATGTTTTTGTTCTTCTCACACTGTTGGCAAAAATTGGTAACTGAGTGAGATGTGGAGGGGAGCTCTACATGAAGACTGAGATAACGTTTTCTGATCCAGCTGGGAACAGTTGGCTGTGGGTGGTGGCTTGTCACCAGCCCTGCCAATTCTAATCCAGATCCCAGTATTTCTTTTTCTCTCTGCTGTGGCGTGAAGAGCCTTCTCTACAACTTTAATTTCCTGCAGGGGTTAATCCCATGGTCAGTAGTAGCTCAGGCCCTAATCCTTGCCCTCAGCCCCTTGACAGAAGGGCTGCAGCATCTCCCGGCCCCGCAGGTCTGAAGGAGGCACCCTTCTGCTCCCAGATCCTCCTTGACAGCCCACGAGCATCCTTCAGCTCACTGGCATTTAAAATGCTTCTCCCCCCTTCCTGCCAAGCCAGCCCCGGGGGTGTGGGTGGGTGGCACACCCCAGGGAGATGCTCTTGGCAGAGAAGGCGGCTTGGTGGGAGAATCTTGGTTCTGTGGTCCTCATTCCCATCCCCACCCCACACACAGGTATTTTCTGCACTTCTTTGCTGGATTGTGCTCCAGATCCCAAAGTAATCTCTTTCTTGTTTTTTATTTGGGTAGTGTTCAAGAAGGAGGATATGTATGGGCCCACACTTGTGAAGGATTCTCTGAGGGCACAGAAATTTTGAGATGAACCAGTACCTTCCCTGGGTCTCTTATTGGGGCAAAGGATGCAGCAGATCCGTAAAGGGAAGGTGCCAGCTTGTCTAAGATGAGAGATACATTTACAGGCACAGAGTAGTAGATGGAGATGCATCAATTTAGCAGCAAGATAGGAAAATACAAGTTTTTTCATCGGTATAATCTCTTGGTTCACGGTTCTGTCCCTGGAGTGCTAGGCCAGATGTCTGTTGAACAGTACGGCCAGAGTGCCAAATCAAGGGGCTTCCAGATCAATACCAAGAAAACTCTATTATATTTTGTGGGGGCCAAGGCACTTCAGCCGTAAGCCTTTCTCCTTGTGCTTCCTCATTCCTAGAGTCAGGTGAGCTTCTGCAAGCCTGGGTGATCCCATGCACACAAAATGTCCCACGCCTGCTTGTTTGCCATCATTCATGTCTGCATTAGCCCGAGAGCTGGCTTGGCCTTTTTTCATAGTCTATATTCTGAAATACGCCGGGACCCCAAGCTCACTGTCCTTCCTAGTGCTTGGCTCTTGTTACTTTTGCTTCTGGTGGAGAAGCCAAGGTGAAGGAGAACTGCTGCCACCTAAGATGCTGAGTGAGAGAGTCCTGCCCCCTCTTCCTCACCCCGCACCTTGGCTGTGCTTCCCCGGCTGCCGGCCTCTCGGACTCAGACCGCCGGCTGCCAGGGCAGCAGCTTGCTGCTTTGGCAGTTGGCGCAGGAGAGAGAAGAGGTAGAAGAAATGGTGGGACAAGGGAAGAACTTCACTACTGTGTCACCTCACAAACCTGAGCCCCGGGCATGTTCACAGAGGCAGGGATCATTCATGCGTGCACAGCGGTGGGGCAGAGCACAAGATGCCAGCAGTAAAAATCCTCTGCTCTTTATCGTAAGGGGATCACCCAGCATGCACGCAGCTCCTGGCAAACCTCCCAAGGAAAGGCTGACTCTCAATTGTTCGCGCACGATGCATTTATACTGAACTCTGAAGGAGAACTTTTTCTGCCCTAGTGAGTTGTATAGATCTGTTTCACTTGGTTGCCACTGTGGCACGAGGTTGGCGGTGCTGCCTGTTAGAGAGAGCCTGGAGCTCTTCTTCCCCTTCCCCATCGCCCCCCATCACCTTCCCAGAGCACCCAAGAGGGGCTGCCTGCAGCTCCAGAGGTGCCTGAGGATCTCTGGGACACACTCGCACTCTTTACAAGCTGGGAACATTGCCCATAGCTCAACAAGATGTGGTGACAGCTCTTACAACCCAGAGCTCCAGCCAGGATCCTTGGATGCATCTGGCTTAGCACACACATCACAGCCCAGTGCTGCAGAGCTTGCTGAGCCTGGGGAAGGTCTTCAAATTTGATGTGACTAGTTTTTCTGGAGTATTTGCAGCCACAGAGGAGATACGGGCATGGCAGCACTCACATCCCATCAAAATCACTAACTGCAAGTGGTGTGGAGAGCAGGGCCCACCTTCAGCCCCTCTGCCCCCACACAGGTACCTCACAGCAAAATCACAGCAGCGGCTCTCCCTGCTTTGGGGAGCACAGGCAGCGGGGAGCCTCACCAGGAGTGGAAAGAGAGCCCAAGTGATGAGTGCCGGGTCAAGTTGTCTCTAACAGCTCCTCTCCAACCTCAGCATGTGGTCCTACTTTTTTATTCCTCGTGTGAGGGCATGGTCCGTGGGGAAGGAAGCTTCCCAGCTTCCTAGCCTCCTTGGAGTGAGGATGAGTGCGGTAGCAGGGTCTGTCTTCAAAGCAACAGCCTTTGCTTGCAGTCAGTTGCGAAGTTCGGACTTGTATGGCCCTGCTGTAAATTTAAGCCTCAGTCCTTCCTGTGATGGATGTGGGGCATTGCAGTGTATAAATGAGAGAAAGTCTCTTGTTTTCCCATTCATAAAAAGAGTCAAGAAAGTGTCATTTTATTTTTTTGAAAAAATTGCCATATGATAAAATATGCCATTTGGCTTGCAAAGCCAAGCACTTAAATGTGAATTAATACCTGCACAACCTTAATTCAGCCACTTGCGTGTACACATTACAACGCAGCCTTTGCTTATCCAAGCAAGTGCTATTGCTCTTTTCCACAGGACCCGGTCCCATACTCAGTGCAAAGGACACATGATACCCAAGCTAACAATGAGGATGTTGTAATAAATAAGGCTATTTTTATATGGTTGGCATTAAATATTAAACCGCAGTTTGGGCAGGTGGCCACAGTCTGTACATTTCCTAATTTTGCGGGTGCCCAACACGAGACCCTAGGGGCCATTTTGCAGAATTGCTGAGCACTCACAGCTGTTTTCCAAAATGCTGGCAGCTTAGCCGGCAAACTGGTACGGTCTTGAGGACTCAGTGGCACCGAGAGCCAAGAGGCCCCAAGCTCCAGTCCTGCACCTGCTGCTCCTTCCCCGTGTGTCTAAAGGAGAAGTCTCTTTTCCCTTCAAAAGCAAGGAAAATAATCACTCTCTCTTGCCTCATCAGGAGCATAAATTCTCTATCATCAGCTACGAGGCAACTGTAGCAGTGAACATCTTCAGAACACCACAAGACAATGAAAAATGATGTATTGCCTGCAGGGCTTGGATGGCAGGCAGTAAACAAATAAAACAGGCACACACTTTGCAGTACCACAAAAAAATAACAGCCCCCTGCATCACTCCCTGAGCACCGCGTAGCTGGTGCCCTGAATGAGGCAGCTTATGAAAATACAACGTGTGATCCTACCAGTCAGGACTGCAACCCGGTGCAGATGGCACGCTGCCCTGAATCCCAACGTTTCCTAACTTTCAACTGCTTGTTTTTGCCATGTGAATAAAACCGTATTTCACATAATCCCACCCCTCGCACGTGAAGCAACTTTTTCTTCCATCTCTCCAGCCTGGTATGGAACTGGTTTATAGCAAAAAAACCCCAAATTTCTTCTTGCTATTAGAATGCCCTCAGCCACACAAAGCATTTTTGTGAGCCAACGTTTTGGTAAAGCCACCGCAGGAATAAGGTATGTGTTACACGGTATTTCCGTGCAGTAGGGACAGCAACAGCCCAGCACTCCCACTCCAGCTCCTTCCCACTGAGAACCGGAGCGTGTGTCATGGTGTAGCACTCCGGAGCATTACCCAGCTGGCAGGAACGTCCCACTATGGCCGTTTGAATTACGGCTTGAGCCACCCAGGGCTGGGACAGATGTCAAGTGGCGTAAGCAGCTGCTTGCAACCAAACATGGCAAGTGAAGGAAACTGCTTGGTCTCTCTTTTGAATCAGCAACAGGCAAGTGCTGAAGAGCCACCGAAGACCTGCCCAGAAATGCCCTCCCACAGGCTCGAGCCTCTCCCCAACCTGTTCCAGCCCCTGCGGCTCCCTGGATGCTCCTGCCCAGCTCTCCTCATGGCCCTGTGCTGCCGCTGGCCCTCCCTGCTGCGCCGAGACGCAGGTCTGCCTTCATCAGGCTTCCGTGGTGCTGAAAAGCCAGGAAAATCCTTTCTGCATCAGGTTTATAAAAGCCAGAGGAAAGGCAGGAAGCCGGAGTAGCTCGTGAAGATAGCCAAGCTGGGAGTGCACCTTGCTAGCGTGCGGCATTCGCTTTGCTGGAGGGAAGGGTAAAGCTATGATCTGGTATAAAAATTACATAAGAGGGCTTCCCCCCTTTCTCTTTGCAAACAGCCCCTTTGCTCAGGATTTACCGTAATTCCTCCAAGTGGGCAAGATACGCTAACAGACTGCCCTGATGTCTGACAGGGAGACAACTCCCGCAAGCCTTTCGCTCATGTGGAATAATTCCCTTGCAAATGTTGTTTGCCCACAGCGGTTAGAGGAAGATCCACCCCCCGCCCCCCAGCAGACCCGAGTGACAAGGCTCAGAAGAAAAATGGTCTGCGATTCTGGAAAGGCACCCCCTCCCCCTCACTGCTAGAAATGTCCCTTGCTTTGTGACAAGTCCCGGTGTGCCTGTAAGGGTCCCTCTGTCTTTTAAGGGTTTCCTTCTTTAAACCCTGCAATAGCAGCAGCCCCAGTCCTTCCCCAGACGAGATCCTCATTTCTCCCTTTATCCTTGGGTGTCATATCAGGCTCCGGCAGCAGAGCAGTGCTGTTCCCTGCTTGCCACCGATGCCATCGGGGACGCGCCGGACGTGGCACGTTCAGGATACCTGATGGTCCGCATGGCGGGCCTGGGGCCCAGCTCGGTCGTGACCTGATTGGAGAAACAGCTCCAGACATCCTCTCTCCCCAAGCCGAGAAAGCTCCAATTTTACACGTCTCTTTTAATTAGCATGAGATGCAGTGGCAATAATAAACTGGGCAGGCAGCAGGAGAAGGAGGGCAGGATGCCCTGAGTGGGATGTATGTGTGCACGTGTCTGTGCATGTGTGTATATGCACACGTGTATATATGCGCAGACACATACACACACGCTAACACTCACATATATAGCCCTATCCGTAGGCGCCTTCACATCAGTTCATTTGGGACCTTATTCTCCCCCTTTCCTCCCAGGCGGGGCTGGAAAAGGCTGTGAAGTTGCTCTGTGCTGTGTTTCACCCCCACCCTTGGTGCTGTGCCTTCCACCCAAAAGTTCAGAAATCGCAGGCTCAGCCTGCGGGGATGCTGGAAGCAACTTGGGACTTATTTTTGGCTCTACTTGTGATATGGCATCCTTCACTTCACGTCCTGTGGTCGTATCCATGAGCTTTGCGCGTGAAATTGTACATGCACATACACACACACATATACACACCGCTCATCCTAAAGCCTGTTTACTGAATGCTGGACCTGTCCAGTTTCGGTCCTCACTTCTCCATTTTAGATTGTTCTTACTAAGACAGCTGAGACCAAAGTGACACCCAGCAAAGCCGCCGCGGGTCAGCTGAGTGGCACCTCGCTTGCTGGCTCCTCTCGCAGCCCTGAGGACGGCACAAACGTCAGGGCTCACCGGGAGCTGCCCGGTGACCGCAGCACCAAGAGCGTAGCCTCAAAGCTGCACCTCAGCTGCCCGTGCCGCAGCGAAAGGCGCTGGTGCCATTCACAGCTGGGAGAAGTTGCTCCCAGCTGCCTGCACTGAAACTGGACTGGAACCAGTACCAGCAGCCTCTGCGGCAGGGTTGTCGTTCTGCCTTATCGGGAACATCGCTGCCCGTCAGCCTCGCACAACCGGGACTTCTCCACCGTGCCGTCTGGCAGACAGTGCTGCCTCTGACCACCCCGGGGAAGCCAGTTCCTGGGGGGAGGGGGGCAGCCCCACTGATCTCACATAGCTGGGAAGGGGAGAAATACAAAAGAGATATGTCTCTACTTACCTCTCTCAGGCTGGGATGGACCTGTGAGAACAGCAGCTTTTCCAGCAGACCTGGTACAATCCCAAAGCAAATCCAGCAGAAAGTCTCTCCGTTACCAGCCGGGCTCTCGGTGGACCCTAGTTGGCAGGAGCCCCTGCTAGCCAGCTGCTCGCCCCGCGCAGAGGGCAGAGGAGCCGCACGGCGAGATGGCAGCGTGGGAAAGGGACTGTAATCCTCCGTAAATAATAAATAGGGGGAGAGGGAAAGAGAGAGAGAGGCGGGAGAGGGAGCGACTGCGCGCAGGGAAGTGACAGCTGGGGGTACATCTGCGATGGCAGCAGCGCGCGCATAGACAGCGCAGAGGAGTCACCCCGCCAGGCAGGCAGGATCTGCTCCGAAACACCCAGAGGAAGGAGCTCCGGAGGTTTTCATTTCTCTCAACCCATCCTGGAGAAAGGGCAGTTGCTGTCAGCCCCTCTCTCTCCTTCCTCCTCCCCTTGCCACCATCCCTCTCCGAGTGCCGGGAGCCGAGGGGCTCGAGGAGGCGTGAGGAGATGCCGGGGTGGGGGGAGCTCCCCGCAGCCCCTCGGGAGGCAGATTGGTCAGGCACAGGTTATGAGAGGAGGCACCGAGCCAAACGCCTCCTCCCCTCCCTCCATCCCTCCGCTGCCTGGTATGGCTGATGACAATAAACCCGGAGAAAAAGGCTCCAGGAGGAGAAGAGACCAGCCCTGCTGTTGGCTGGGCTTTGTATAGGGGTGAGGTGAGTGGCTGCAGCGAAGGGAAGGCAGCGGAGGAGAAATCGGGGGGGCTTGGGAGCAAGGCACCCCCTTCCCACCGGTGCCCCAGAGACATGGGGGGCAGGCAGTGTGTCTGACATCGACACTTAAACGAGAGGTGCCCACAGCAGGCTGAGCACACGGGCTGCTGTAACACTTCCCTGCTTGGATGCAGCGTGACCCAGCCTCAGCTTCCTCAGGAATCTGGGGAAAACTTAGGAGTGCTGGCAGGGGTAGTGGGACAGGGGGAACGCGTGAGCGAGAGGGGCGTTTGCACCTACGGTTCGCTCCCCTGCGTTTGGTGTGCGGCAGGGAGAGCGTGCTCAGCTGTACGTCCAGAGGCATCCTGTGCCCTCCCTGAAACAGCCTGCTTATTACAGGGGTGCAGCAAGCACCCGAATCCAACGCACTGCCTCCATCAGGCTTCCCTCTGTGCTCTCCTGTGGGGTCCTGCAGCGTGTCCCCCCAAAATCAGACCTCCGGCTTGCTGAGGACCTTGATAGCCACGTTTGCAAGAATTACTGTGGTGCTGATCCACTTGAACTGCCTCTTCTGTCAGGTCCAGTAGCACAGGCAGGCTGCCCTTGGCTTGAGGGTTTTCTTCCTTGTAACTTGTCTGGAAGTTATTTTTTAGGTGAAATTTTTAATGGACTTCAAGTAAAATTTTGAATGGGGCAGCTCCACTGCTGGGCCAAGAGGGAAAATGGGAATATTTCAGAAAGAGGGAACAGGGAATATAAATGGACAGCACAGGCAGGGCTGCCCTGCTGCTCTGGTACGTTTTCCCGTTTTAATCACAGTTTTTTATTTAACCATCAAACCGGCAGCCATGAGAACAGGTTTTGAATGGCAAGGTACATCTTGATACGCAGGATGTAATCTTGCGACTCTGTTATGTCTTTTTGTCGTGCAACAGGCCCAAGAATTAAATCTTGGGGAAAGCTCCTTATGAGAACAGCATATGGATAATCAAAGAGAGAAGCCAGGGACGGCAGACAGAAAGAGAGACAAGCAGAGGATGAGCTAATGAGGCAGACATGCTCGACGGAGGGATGAACAGGTGGAGGGGAAGGCTGTTATCTCCGCCGTGAATGGCAGCACACGACTCCGGGGGAAGCCAGCTGCAGCCATGCAGCGGGCACGGCTTGGGTTTGCAGGCAGGGTGCCTGCCGGAGGAAGTCGTGCACAGGTCTGGGTAGCTCAGCGACGTGGCGAAGCAACGTCTAAGTAGGCAAGGGGTGCGGCATTGCTTGTCCTTGTGTTTTATTTCATCGCTGGGAAGCCACGGTTGCACAGGTTATGTGCACATAATTAGGAACAAAACTATTAGCCATGGTCTCTCCAAGGACTCTACGGTTGTTGCTGTGCCGCGCACCAGGGCCACTCGTCATTTCATGGACCTCGGCTCTTCCCGCTCCTGCAGCATACCCTTTGCCACCAGAGCAAAAAGGCTAATTAACGATGAGTTATACTTTGTAATAAGCAGGAGGGGGTTTATTCTAATTTTCTCCCTCTTACCTGAGCTGTAGCATCATCCTTACCTCAAACTGAGTAACTGCTTTCCTCCTTTTTACCTGTCCTCACCATCAGCCTAAAGGCACCTGAGCGGCTGATTGTGGCCTGTTTCCCCTCAGCTTCCCTGCCTTCCTCAGCTCACCTGTATGCCTGCAAGTTTCTCACAGCTCTTGCTGGGAGCTGCCAATCCACCCCGGCTGGCGAGGAGCGGTGCTGCCAGGCGGGAGCGTGGAGCAATCCCTCCACTATGGTTCCCTGTGACGAGTACCATCCAGACAGACCTGGCTGCAAGGCAGAATAGCCCCCAGCTTTGCTTTCAGTGACCTCTTCAGACCATGCCGTGATGTGAGGAGGGGAGTGGTGCTCGCCGCAGCTCTGTGGGGAATAGCTAGAAACGTGTGCTGGACCGCTGGGAAGGAAAGAAAGGGCTGGGGCAGAGAAAAGGAGTAAGCGCAAGCCCTACAGAGAGGTTGGGGCTGCAAAGATTGCATCCAAAGGACAAGGTTTGCTGACAGATGGCACAGACGGCTTAGACATGGCCGTGAGCGATGTGGAAAGAGGAAGGAGAGAGCTGGGAGACTCTGCTTTCTGTCCCTGCCACCGACACTAGTGGAAGCCCCCGGTACTCTCCTTCCTCATGTTGCAGGCAACTCGGTCCAAGTTCAGTACATGCGCCTCGTGCCTCCTGGGCAGAAGCAAGGTTTCGCAACCAGGGGCTGAGCTCCCTTTGAAGAACAATTTGAGGATAGATGTTCCCGCTGGCAAAAACATGAGCCGCTCAGTAAGTTTCTGCATTGAAAGGTTAGGTAGGTAGGTATCAACTCCTCTTCAGGTCTCATAAAAACTGTATGTCCTGGGTAATGCTCAGTCCCATTGATGTGATCTGCTGTGATAAGGGAATAACTCTTTCCTGAGATGGTTTTAAAGGATAAAGATGAATTTATTTAAAGCTACATACCAAATCGGTCGCGTGGGCCTCATCAGACTCAGCGGCAACAGCACCGTTTGCCTTCTGTCACGGACTGCCGATTTGTCAGCAGGGATATCAAGCCAAACTGTGCCTGCGATCGCCCCACTGGAGCTGATGAATCTTCACCTGGGCTGGACTCGGCCCCGTCCTTCCTCTGTTTGCTGTGAGGCTTAGGGCAAGGCAGCTCTACAAAATCGTTCCTTTCCCCCATGTACAGGCAGGCAGAATCAGTCTACAGCAGGGAGAACTGAATAAGAAACGCGCCTGTGAATGGGATTTTATAAGATGTACCGGGAGTGGGAATGTGACAAGGACACTGGTGTAAAAGGCAGAGCTGATGCCAGGTGCCAGGGTCTCTGTACATGCTGCGAGAAAATATACCACTGCATACTCCAGTTTTAATTCATACCCATCTGAATTAGAGCATCAGATCACACTGTTAACTTAAAAGCACCCACACGGCATGATTCAGATTTAAAGGATCTGTCCCCTCTTTGAAGCTCCTGCTAATTCAGAGGAAATCTGTAGAAACAGCAACACTTCATCCACCCAATACTGGTGATTGTGAAAAAAGGCTCAAATTCCCCCTCTCTGTACTTCTTTTTCTCCCTCACTCGCACTTTATATTCTATTTCAAGGACCTGCTTGAGGCTGTAATTCCTGCAGAGCTCGTGGATTCAACTAGTTGACACCCAGCCCCCTTTTTCCCCGTCACCGTGCCATGCTGCGCACGACTGTGCTGGTTATTACGTGTGCTTGTAGGCAACCTACCCAGGGACAGCTAGGTTATTCTGTCGGGGAGACCCTGCACCGTTCCTCCTCCTGTGGAGCTATGCCTTACTTCAGGAACACGACGCTGGGAATAGAAGAGAAACTAAGCCAAGAAATTAGGACGCACTTCATTAAGAAACACACGCACACAGTTTTGCTTAGCGAACCGTGCACTAGGCTGGGACCGGGTAACGAAGCACTACTGCTTGTCGACACTTTTCCGTCAGGTGGCATTCATATTTTTGTGCTTTCGCAGTGGCTGAGGAGCAATCTAAATCACTATGGTCTCCCCTTGAGACAGGTGGGTTTTCGAATTAATCCCTTCCTCACGCTGGCCTACTTTATTTCTGATTGATGCTGTGCGGTGCAGGAGTTGAGGCCGGGGTGATGAGAAACGTCCGTTCTGGCCAGGCAAATCTACAAAAGACAAAGACGAAAGCTCACACGCTCGCTCTCCTGGGGGTTTTTTGGGTGGGATTTTGTTGCTGTTGTTAATTTCTTTGTAGCTCCTTAGTGTTTAGTGGGAGGCAGGTGTCAGTACCTCGGTACAGCAGTCAGTGTCCCCTTTTCCTCTGCCTTGTTAAACCTCTGACTCTCACTTGGCAGTCTGACTCAGCGCTGATCCCCCAGTGCTTATCACTCACACTTGGAAGCAGGTTGCAACTGCGATTTGCATCCCATCACTTTGGGTGAATATTTACCCCTCCTTTCCTAACTTGTGTTTGTCTTTCTCTCTCTTGCACGTTCCTCTTTTTGTCCTTCCCCTTTTTTGTTTCCCATAGCGGTGGGTGTGCAAATTAAGCTGGAGCTGCTCCAACAGAAGTTTTGGATGGCCATGCAACAGGTAGGAGCATCAGCAGCCGTGCAGAGAGACAACTTAATGCTCTTTGTCAGCTAGGTCAATGCTATGTTACATCACGTACGGTAGCATTTTGATGAGGGCTTTTGTGAAATTCGTATTAAAAGATTTTTGAAGTAGATAAGTTTGAAGTCACACATTTCTCTAATCCTTTGACGGCACTAATGCCATGTGAGCCGTGAGTCTGCTCCGCAAATGCCGTGTTGACAGTGTCAGCATCCTGGCCTGGCATTAGCTCTGCTGCGTATGACACATTTAATTGTGGAAATATGTTTTGTGCTCATTCAGCCTTTCAGAAACCTCACGGAAGTCTGCAATTTTGGGCACACTGAAAAAAAATCTACTGCCTTCACTTACCGTCTCGGTAACTGTAACAAAATGCTACCAGCTTGCCAAAATAAAAATTATTTGCTCCAGGGATCAGCTTTCAGTGTTGCTCTAATTTTGGACACTCTTGCTGGACTGAGAAAAGTGGAATGATAAAAATGCCCCCCCTGGCTGAGAGGCAGGAAAGGTGAAGCACCTTTCCCTTACCACCCAGGGGCTTCCCCCCCGCCGCCAGGCTTTGCTTTCGGAGAGGTGTACCAGAGGGGTGAGACTGACGGGACCGAAGCAGCACACGGCAGAAGTGGCTCTGCTGTCAGGAGAGGGAACTGACATCAGACAGGGATGACAGAGCAGATAGATAGGAGGGCAGGAGGCTGCTCTTTGGGAGCGAGCACACGTGGGGAACGGAACATGTTGCCCAGAGTTGGCCGCAGTGTAGGGAGCATCCTCGCAGGTGGGAGATGGCGTACACCTAACCTGAGCTGAAAAAGACTTCTGCAAAGCACGTGAGCACGTCCTGAAGCATCAGCAGAGAGCTTCATTTTAAAAAAAATCTCCTGAGGGCTGTACCCAGGCAGTTCTCACACAAACAAGCCCACATGGGCGTTAAGTGAAACCGGGAAGGCTTATTAAAGAAGCTGAAAGGAGGCCTGTGTGCCAAGTGCCTGTGTGCCGCGGCCCTGGTAGGTGCCGGTATGAAAAAAGCCTGCGTATGGTTTCCCAGGACGTGACCGCCGTTTGACAGAGGAATGACTAACAGATTTTGTTTTCTCTCTCTCTCTCTCACTTGACTGCGTGCTGTGCCACTCTGGATGTCCACGCTGTGCCTCCCGTCTCCCAGCCCAATGACAGTGATGTAAGTAGACAAAAGCTAGGGACTGGGAGGCATCCTGGCGTGCCTCGCCGCGGTTCGGCTTCGTAATTGTGTCGTTTGTGTGCCAGCATATTATAGGCACCGTCCCTTGTCTTGTAGTCACTGGAGACAGTCCAAGCCTGTCACAGGCTGTGTTTGTCTTCACAGTAATTAAGTGTCTTTGGCAAAGTTGAAAGTGCTCTGGGTTGCAGCGTTTTAGAGACCTGACCAACAGCAGGAGGATGCTGTGAGGTGGACTGGTCTCTGAGGAGGGACCCATGTCCATAAGGCAGTAGATATGGTCTCAGAGCAACCAGGGAGCTCAGGTTCAGCTCTTCCCCCCGCTCAGGAGCTCCCTGCAAGCTGCCAGTGCTCTCAGATCGGGCTCCTGACCGCGCTTCCGCTGCTGCCTGGCCAGTCCAGCACCGGGCACTGCTGGAGCTTCTCCAGGTCGAGAAGAGCAATGGTGGCGAGACTTGGTCCTCACACTGCTGAGGAAGATGCTGTGAGACATGGGCCCTTCTTCTGGGAAACCACTTGGGTTCACCTGGGTTTCCGTTCTGATTTCTGAGCTCTGGCCTTATCCCCCAAGCCCATAATAGTGGTTTGTTGTGGCCGTATTTCTCTGCTGACCAGAGGAAGGAACCCACCAGGGATGAAGTGCAGGCCACCTCTAAGTGTATGTCCAGGGAGACAAAACAACCCGATGCTGCTTTGTGGTGAGATGATGTTTGCAACTGCGAGTAATGGGATGTTTTTAAAGCATCATCCCTAGAACCTGAAAAAGCCAGTCAAGGTTTGAGCATGAGCCCATGATACTGCAAAGCCACAGGGCTCGAAACAAAATCAGGCATCTCCAAGCCTCTCCTGAAGTTGAGAAGAGGCATGGAAACCTGAAGCTGATGGTTTTGTTCTGCAAAACTCAAGAGGAGAAACAAATTCTAACTGAAAGTAATGGTCTTATTGTGGTTTGAAATGGCAAATTCACTTCTTGATACAGAGAATCATCCAGAAAGGGGGTTGGGGTTTATGTATAAGGGTTTGGCGGAAATAAAGGGCAGCTGGCTGAGAGCAAACAGGCTACGCGACACTTCGGTGTCCTTCCCTGAACCCAGAAAACCTCTGGCAGGAAGGGGACCCCGTGTACGGAAATGGCAACACCATGTCAGCTTTCTTCCCTCCGCTGCCAGAGAAGATACCACTGAAAAATAACCCAAAGAGACAGACACACGCAGCCACGGCAAACTCGGAACAATTATGAAATCAATAAGCACCTGAAGGGCTTTGTTACTCACCACTTAACCCCTCGTGTCCCCACCCGGTTCAGCGTTGTGAAACACATGTCAAGTCCGGTACACAGAAATCCTAAATGAAACAAATGGATGGTGCCTTGGGCTACACGAGCACCATTCACATCCTATTTTATCATTAGCTATCTGGAGAATAAAGAAACCAACAGCAACAACAACAAA
>VXBL01003112.1:0-17819 GCA_013400195.1 Aramus guarauna
GAAAATTTTTACCTAAATATAATAATTAACTAAGAGGTGTATAAGGTCAAAAGAGACTGAACTAATTATTTAGAATGACGACTTGTATAAATCTAAGCTATACAACTTCATTCAGAAATCCAAGCTACACAACATCATTTTAGCAGGGCTCACATAAAAGAAAAAAAAGAAAAAAAAAAAGAACAACATTCCCCTTTTATGCAATGTATCATGTGTTCCACAAAACATGAATAATATTTTCTATATAAATATACCTTTTTCTCCAGCTCTGTTTTCGCTCCAACCAACCAGGGAATTCAGAAATGACCACTTGTTTATATTCATTCCAAGCTTGTGCAGCCATGAGTTTCCTTCTCCATCTGTTAACAAAATTCACATGGTAAAATGAGGTGAAAATCTTTGCAATTCTCTGAATTTTCTTGATTCACTAATTCATTGGATTTAAATATGGTATGCTCTGATTCTGTTGGGACTAAAAGAGTTTTAGATGAGTAAAAAGGATTAAAAAAATTGAGAGCTCGGGAAGTCATTGAGAGGTCTCGAAGTCATCGAGAGAGCTACAAGCATAAGAAGGACATAACATTTGTTTGACACTTGAATGCTTCCACCTGATCCTGAAAACAGAGCTATATTAAATTCAAAGGCTGTACTCCAGACTTGCTTCTCATCTTCTGTCAAAATCTTTTCAAAATATAATTTTGCAAAATTACAAAACAAACTGGATTTTGCCCAATATATTTAAAAATAAGTAAGAGTGTATGGGGGGTAGGAGGGGGGCGGGAGGGGGTAGCCAGGGTTGGATCACATTATTAGATGAGATATATCTGACCCAAGTTTATTAACAAGCACTTTGGATGCGTGCTACACCCCTGCTGAGAGAAAACCCAACATTAGCAACTTCTTTAAGTGTTCTTGTGTGAGAGGGAGAACACAGTCTGAAAGAAGTCTTCTGACTCTTTGAATGGATTGAAACAATTATCAGAAACGAAGAATTTTTGTCCACTGGGGAAATCCAAATGTATAGCTACCTTTCTTGAGATCTTGAAGTAAGATTCATTTATTTCCATGATGCAGTAATTTTCTACAACCAAATATCTGTCTCTTCACATTGCTTTTATTGGACATATTGTAACAGAATGTACTATTTTAAAATATAGTCTATCCAGCTACTAGATGGAATCACCACATCCTACTCCAATACAGCCATTAAAAGTCTTGTTTTTCAAAAGCCAGTTTTGGTTATTTATAAAATACGTAACTAATAAATATGTGTTGAGACGATGTATTTGGTCTGGCTGAGATGGAGTTAATTCTCCCCACAGCACCCTCACAGCGCTGTGCTGTGCATTGGTGGCCAGCAAGGTGTCGATACCACACCCGTGTGTCGGCTACTGCCGAGCAGCACCGGCACGCACCAAGGCTGTCTCTCTCCAACATCTCTCCCCCCTCAGCAGTAGGCTGGGGGTGGGCAAGATCTTGGGAGGGGAGACAGCTAGGACAGCTGCCCAAACTGACCAAAGGGATGTTCCATACCAGACGTTTGCTCAGCAATAAGAAGCTGAGAGATAGGGGAGGAACAGGGCAGGGGCATGCTTTTTTTTTTTTTTAATGTTTGTCTTCTGGAGTCAGGGGTACATGTATCAAAGCCCTGCTTCCCAGGAAGTGGCCGGACTTCGCCTGCTGATGGGAAGTAGGGAATAATCGTTTGCTTTTTGCTTTGCTTCCACGTGTGGTCTTTTGCTTTAGCTACATTAAACTGCCTTTGTCTTGACCCATGAGTTTGGGGTTCTTTTTTCCATCTTATTTTCTCCCCTCCCTGCCTTCATAAGGAGGGGAGTGATAGAATGGCTTGGTGGACACCTGGTGTCCAGCCGAGGGTAAACCACCATAGACGAGTACCCTTGGCTCAAGTTATTCTTTCTGAAGTAATTGTTTTCATCACGATGCATTGCATTTTTATATATATATATGTATATATTTGTCAGCTTTTGTTTTGTGAATTATGTCAGTGAAGGATGCATGTTAAATTATATATAGAATAGCTGCTTCTTAAAGGACTTTCACCTCTCACATCTACATCCTTTGGGTTCATATTTGGCTTCTTTCCATTATGTTGGAGAGTATTTGAAGCCACATTTATTCTTAAAAAATTCATCCACTTTACATAATCCTACTTTTGGCAAAATTAGCCACTATAGTAACAGTGCTTGCAGGCCAGGAGTGTAGAGTCTATCTTTCCATCTAGGATACAGATTAATCTTAAACTCTTAATGGAAAACACATACAGATATTGTTTCCTACTGGAAAAAATGCATTACTATATCACCTGCTGAAAAAAGTGCAAAGTTCCTCTTCAGATAGGTATTTGAAACTTCCAGAAGTTAATTAATGAATGCTAAAAATCAGTGTACACATCTTCTTAGCATCTCATAGAAAATGTGACCCCCAAAACTAATGAATATACCTTTTCACACTACTCTTCTAAGTTAAACTCATGCAGAACTCTGTGATATGGCAGGGACAAGATATCTCTAACAGTTCTATCCCTTTCTTTTCAATGCCATTAGTCAGGCTAGTCCTCAAAATGTGTCCAAACTGCCACAGTACCTTGTAGTTTAATCTCTTCAGAATGTAAGGTTCCTCAAACCAGAGATCTATCCTTTCTCACCTTACAATTAGGATCAAAGCATATGGCACAGACTAGGCAGCCACATTGCTATTTCTGAATAAATGAAACTGTATTTTTTTGAGAGTTTTTAGAGAGTCTGTTAGGTTGCACACTTCGTTTTGGAAGTAACAGGTACAGAACATACAATAAAATTAGTGCTGTTCTGCAGGCTTTGGTTTTAATAGGTATAAAGCTAATAGGCATTTCTTGTACATGAGGAGCTTGAGGAACACTTCCATTATCTATACGCTGAATCATGACGGCAACTCTCTCACTTTAGTGTATATTCACATTCATCCATATTCAGGCTATATCAGCACTGATGATGCGATATGGACTATAATGCTTATGCAGTTCTGCTTCTGTGAGACTACAATATGGTAATGGTGTACCAATCTGCCCTTCTGCAGAAAACAACCAAATACGTTCTCATTTTGAACATCTGAGGCACGAAGAACTGCTTACCCTCCTCAGGTGTGTCTTCAATCATAACAGTTTTAATCACACATGAAGGATGTTCTTGTATCTCCTCTGAATAATCAATGACGCTGCCTGGTAGAGGAACAGATGAGTGAACAGTGGTCTGTGGTTTAGTTTCAGGATCAATTCTTACTGAATCTTCAGTGACTTGAGAGCCCAAAGGGATAACTGTTCGTACCCAGGCTTCTGGAAAAAACATGCAAAGTAATTGTTGTTAATGAAATGCTAGGAGGAGGTACTCAGTTGACAGGCTTGAGAATAGATATCATGAAATAAGACCAGATTTGTAAGATCATACCCCAACATGAATTTAAGATGAAAATAATACAAACTGTCAGCCAATTTAGTAGTGAACCTGGATGAGTTTCTTAGAAATTGAACAGAGCAAACCCATAGTTTTGGGTCTTCTCTTTCTGTCTCATTTGATATCTAACATGATTTGGTGATTTAATCTTGGTTTGACTGTCAGATTTAGCTGAATTGCCAAACACGTGAAGGTCCATGAAATAAAATTACAGAATTCACCATCTTCTACCCTGAATAAAACCTGCCAAGTTTCATGCAGCTTTCACCCAAAGGTGCACCTCAAACACATTCCTCCATGCAAAACTCTTTGCCAGCTTTTCTCTCTGGATCTCTTGAAGATGTCTGTTCTCTTGTTATGATCAATTTCCAATGTATCCCCACAAAATATTCTTGGCTTTGCTGAATTTCAAATAAACTAAAAAGATCTATTAGTGGAAAGTCTTTCCCTGCCCCCCACCCTCCACCCCCACACCCCCCTTATGAGGAAGAAAATAAATACTTGATTCTGAACCTCAAATACAAAAGATATACTTTTCAGGAAGCAATCAGAGGACATGCACAGGAATTAAAATATAGGTAGCTATAAGTTCAACAACTGAACTCATGTCATTACAGAGTTTCCAGCTATCTAGGTATGTGTCTCACCATTGGTACTTGCTCACTGCCCGTCAACATTGCACGGAAAGCCTAAAGCCTTTGAAAACATGCCTTATGCACACTGAGAAGGTCTTAAAATTACACTTCCAGAAGTAACAGAGGTCATCAAGGATTATGCCATTGGCAAAGTAATTACTGAAAGTAACATGGACTGGTTGAAGTTGTATATATCTAATGAAGCTGACAGAACTTTTTCATATGGGAGACTGAGAAATGCAGCTTGAGACTCTGCTTTCTAAGGATCCTCAACTGACCTTCTTCTCAGCTAGAATGGATAATAACACTCATGACAAAGCTGAATACTCTGTTCTTTTGTAATGCTGTCTTCAAAGTATTCCTGAGTGCCTTTCCCATTAAAAAAAAAAATAAAAAAAAAAATCATAAGACATTTAATTACCTTTTGTCTTGCTTGGGTGCTTTTCAGAGTGGAGTGGAATGTATTGCAGAAGACTACAGAATACTGCGATACAGCACACCAGAACAGTTGTTAAAAATACTACTCACTACTCCATCTTGCAAAGAGCTTCTCTGATTGCCATTTTACCCTCATGCCTCAGTGCATCCTGGAATGACTGCAGCTCTCCATTTCATACAGCAGGTGTAGCTTAAACTCAGTTTCATCTGTAGCCTGCACAGCAGGCTCCAATGCCAACAGACTTTTGATTTTATTTTTAATGTTTTATCAGGGTAAATAAGTAGCTATTCCTCTCTTTGTATCCCTTTCCTGTAATATATACTTTTTTCTTCATTATGCATAAGTAGAAACAAATTAAGACCTTTTTGAGAAATGAAAACAGTTTATCACTGTTGACCAGAATTCCTAGGGAGAAAACTTTTGTCTCTCAGGGCTTCATTACAAGATTTTATCACTTCCCCTAGACAGACTAAGTTCAGCAGTGAATTTCTTGCCCCTTTGCTATTTTCTCTCCTTAATTACCTTCACACTTCTAGAAAATCATATAAGATTTTCATCAAGAACGTAAAAGAAACAGCTTTTGCTGTATTCTGTTAGAGGTTTTTTTTTTCTGGTGATTTGGGCCACCAAAAACTCAAGATAATTTTATAATATTTCAGTTTAAAATATATAATTATAATAATTGCATCATTACAAAGATCAAGCTGTTTTCACTAATCCTTCCATCCCATCATCACAACAGTTGGGAACTTCGTTGATTTTTTCCCAACCACTTTGCTCAGTAGCACTAGCCAAAGAAACAGCACCAGAATATGTTCCTATATAGATGCCAGCTTCTTTTGTGGTTTAACCCCTGTCCCACCAGCAAATAGGCTGGAGGGTCACAAGCATTTGGGAAGGGACTGGGACAGCTGACCACAACTGACTTGCTGTTCGGGCATTGTGAGCAATAGAGAAGGCATTAACACTGTGCAAGCACTGCTCAGCAATAACTAAAATATTGTATGTTATCAAAGATGTTTTGGTCCCAGATCCATAGCACCATACAGGCTGCTATGAAGAAAATAAGCTCTATCGCAGCCACAACCAGTACAGTTTGCAAGTAGCCTGAAATGTAGGTGATATTAAGCTGGGAGTTAAGCAAAAACTTACTGAAGCTGGAAGGACAGCAACAGTCTTCATCCAAGTTAAATATAAAAATCACTTAAACTTATCTATGCAAGAAGAAAGTTGAAGAATAAAAATTCTGTACAGAAAAGAAATTTACAGAAGCTGTAGTGCTATCTGAGTAGGAAGGTTTGATGAAGGCTATATGCAAATACAGTATTGTTTGATGGTAATGGCTATGAGAGAGAGACTGAGAAGTGCTCTCACTCAGACACAGAAGCCACTGTCAGAAAAGTGAAGGAAGCAGCAGAGAAATATTTATAAATAAGTTTTAAGTTAAAGATGAGAGCAGCTTTCTAGTATAGCATTTACTAGTAAGAGGATTGTATCTTTAAAGAGAAAGCTGTCATGTTTGATTCTACTGTGATCAGGATACAAACGGATTTTTCACATTCCCTTTTAATAGAGAAGATTACACTATAAAGTGCCTTAATCTATCATCAGTTTCAGTTCTGTAAGTCAAATAACAGTGATTTAGAAGGAAAGGACTAAAGCTAATAAGCTTTGATGATCTTTCACTCATACAACCAGGATGCTACCTATTTTCACTGAGGCTGAAAGTCCTACCTGTATGGCCAGGCTAACTGGCCTGCAATCTAATGGAAGTAAATTCCAGAAAACTTCATCTCATGATCAGAACTCAGTATAAATGAAATTACTTTCACAATGCAAGAAGGGATCTAGTACAATTCTTTCAGACTGTCAGACTTTGTTAGAGATGTGTCTTCCTTTGTATTTGGAAAGAGCCTCACTATATAAAATAAATACAAACCCACTTAGTTTTACTGATAGTGGACTCTACCCAATCTTTCCTTTGTAAAGTAGGTGATTCCACCAAGGACTTCTGGAAAGAAATATCTATGCTTGATCTTGCAGAGCAGGGCTTCTAATGAGCAATGAGAAAACATCTTAACCTGTATGATGAAGCTGCACTCAATAAGAGCACAGACAGTAATCAATAATACAATATTAGAAGTAATTTGGAGTTTTATTTAACCTGCAGTCATTTCTTTATAGTATTTTAGACATAGCATAACTAGCTTTGGGGTTTGGAGTGGAGGATTGGATCATTCTACAAAACAACATTTTACCATTCCTTCCTTCCCTGAGTCTGTTTCTACCTGGCACTATTTAAGATGTAAAAGGAAAGACTTATAATTTGAGAAATGAAGGCAAAGAGTTTTCTTGGTGTAGAAACTGAATGGATTTGTTTTCTATTAAAAAGGTTTAATAGAACACCTTATGGCAGAGGTGTTGGACTACATGATCGTCCAAGGACCCTTTCAACCTAAACCATTCTATGATTCTGTGATTAACTTTCATATCACCCTAACTCCCAAAACTGGATCAGCTTTAACTCCCTGATCAGACTGTTTCCATGTACAAGACCATTTCTGAAATTTAGAAGGGTGCAATTTTTACATAAAACTTTCAATTTTCATGTAAAATTTTAGCTCCTCTGTCAACACAGGAAATTTCTTCATGTCTTCCATCCATGGAAATTCAGCACACAGCACTCTTATCACTCTTCTCTCAAGTGGTAGCTGGTTGTTGTCCTGTGTGCACATACAACTGTTAAATGTTTGATGAGAAACACAAAATGTTCTCACATTCATAATCCTCACACTGAAATGTAAACATGTGCCTTGTGCAGTCTGCATGGAAAACATAATCAGTCATCCTCAATGCAGATCATCAATGCGTAACCAGCTATCTCAGGAGGGAAAGTGAACAACTGTCTGTGGCTGCATCTCCACTGGAATGGTTAGAGGACCTAGATGGCAGGCTGTGTTGAGAAACATATCTGCTTGGTTGAGATATAGTCTTAATTTATACTTTAAAACTGATGCCTGAGAAGCACACGGGGATTTTTTTTTTTTTTTAAATTAAAAATCACAATTTCAAACAGGAGCAGTCAGTCTCCTGTTTTATAGCATGCTTGGTTTATAGCTAGGATGCTCCCTGCTGATATTTCATGCTTAAGAATTAACAATGCACTTCAGATGCAGTTGTAGCTGAAAATGGCTGATCCCCTATCATGTGGCTTCTGAGCTGTTTCATGCCAAATCCAACAAAATTTACTGCTCTAACATCTAGAGGTATCCAACATAAATTCTGAGACCTGTCTTATAGCTTTATCACATCCCACATGTTTCCCCATTTAGCCACTTTTTTTTCTATAAAGACTTCTATTTTATGCCTTGTACCAGCATATACTGCTTTGTGACAAGGGATTATTTTCTTTTTACAGAAGTGGCCAGTAGCAATTCTGAAAGATGGACAGAAGGAGAAGTATCTTCATAATACTACTTAAAACAGGCAAACAAGATGGAAGATGACCACTTATTTTGGGGGATGTAACTCCAAAGTCTCATAGATTCTATCTTTTGTTTTCCAGTGCTAGAGAATTTTTTCCCTAAAAATTTAAAGACATTAAAGCATGCCAGGATGGAAAAACATAATTCTATTATATCATTATTAAAATATTATTAAATGTCTTCTAAGGACCATTTTACTCACACTGTAAAAGTATTTGCATATTAGAATTTGCATTTTTAAGTGATCAAAACAAAATAAAACATAAAAAATGTCATTGCACTGCACTCTCAATTTCCTCTTTTCTCATAACAAATCCCTCCTGAAAACAGATGAGAGAAAAGACAAAGCAGATGTGCCATGTTGTGTGTCGTTACATAAAAAGAATCTTTCAGAGGATCTCAGCACAGAGGCAACTGGTCTGGCACTTGTTTTCTTTACAGTCATGAAATATTCCTTATGTTTTGCATCCTTAGTAGTAACTTAGTGGAAAGGTATAAATGTTATTGTAGTTACAGGAAAATTCTACAAAAAGGAAAAGAAAATACATATGACAAGCAAGTTGTGCCTGATTGCTCTTTTAGAGTAAAGGAATGACATTTTTAATACAGAATTACAGGCACTAGTATGGTTTTGCTACAGAATTTTAATTCCATATTGACTAATAATCAGCTTTTTTTCCTAGGAGCAACCATCCAACAATACTCAGTTACTGGAGAAAATATACAAATTTAAACCTTAAAGCTGTGTGTCCGGCAGAACTTCTAAGATAATAGCAATCAGTCCAAATGAAACACTAAAGAAAAATTGTAATCTTTTCATCGTACCAAAAGTACAACCTGGATAATGCATACATGCACATGAATCCTGTATTTAAAATCCTTTTTTTTTTTCATTAGGAGATAGAAATCGTCATGATAACCTTGACTAGTATTCTGAAGAGGAGACCTTGCTGTGTTGTGTCTCTTGCAGCAATCACTTCATTTTGTGAGACAGAAGGGAACAAGATGGAAAAAAGATGGAAAATGGAAAACTTTTTTTGACTGTATTTGGAATGTTTTAAATCCAATTACTGTCCTAAGGCAGTGTAACATAAATTTAGAGTTATTTGCTCTGACTGTATCTAATTGCTTGCAGCCAGGGCCTAAGGGAAAACAGAATGAGCTATGTGAAGGTCAAAACTGATGTCCAGAAAAGATAGATATCTGTTAAGACCAATTATTTAATCATATTTTTTTTCTCTGTACAATAAATACCAGAAATAAGAATTTAGTATGTTAGTCACAAAGACTGGATACAATAATTAATATGATTTTATTTGTCCACATTAGCATCATCTCAAGACCTACTGTTATCATTTGAGAAAATCACCATTCACCATCAACTTAAATATTTATGAGAGCATATTTATATCATCTGTTTTACTTCTCAGGAAATTCTTCTTCCCTTTCTAGTGAGGAAAAATTCACCTATGACAAAAATTCTCATTCTCTGTAGGCAAGATATTTCCATTTCCCATTGAATTGTGCAATATATTTATAGAGTTCAAGAAAACCAGATTCTGATGGTAATCCAGTCTTTACATTTAACTCCAGATTTATCTGTGAGTTTGCTGAATTGAAAAGGGGTAGGACAACATTGACGAGTTCTGACAGGTCATTTACAATTACTGGCACATCAGAGCAATCCCGTCAAAATGCTGCTCAGGATCTCAATAGCAAAGGACATTTCACAGGATCAGACGTTGTGAAATGGGAGCTTCATGCCCAAAAATGCTGCATGCCAACTTTATCACTGAAACAAGCTTTGATGTAAAAGTGTTGGGGCTTTGGAGTTAGACAGTGCATATAAAGATAGGGAAGTCTCCAGTTTCCTTGAGGTAAAAGTAGCTGTAACTTGAAGCAACATACACACAGGTAGTCCTCATGTAGGTACAATTTTTGTACTTTTAATGATCATGAGAAGTATACAAAAAGCACTGGCAAATCAAACATCATGTGGTGTGGTTGTCCCATATACAAACATCTGAGCAGCAGTCATGAGAACCTGCCTCAGGCCTATGCAAGTCTTACATTATTGAAACTAGCTTCAGAAAATTTCGTAGACAGACCTATGCTGCATTGTAGTGAGGAAATTGGCTCATGGGTAAGCAGCACAGCATGGAAAGTTTTAGCATGAGAAACAATGCAGAAAGGGGTGCCATGGGGCTGAGCTTTCCTACCTGTGTGCTAATTCACTGAAGCATAACCTGATATTCAACTTCCTAATCTCCAGTGGAATGAGAACTTCTGCAGCTGACATTGCTGAATCCTTCAAAGTTTAAGGGCAATAATCTCCTGAGTTCTGAAATTTGCTAACCGCAAAGCAAAGAGGATTGTATTTTGAATTGGTTACTTCTACTGAATGCAGTATCAGGTCAAGACCTAAAAAAACCTCTTGTGTCTCACTCTTATCTTTGGAAGAGACAAAGAAAAATGGTTCAAGGATTGTTTTTTTTACTACTGTGTAATTAAGTTGATTTTCATAGAGTTAGAAAATGGCAGAACACCATGAAAATTTCCATGTTCTAGTTTTTGAAACAGTAGTATATCTTGTTAACAGAGGTATGATATCTTCCTCTTTAAACTATTATGAGCCTTATAGATCAGTCACTTTTCTACAGCTGGAGTCACTGAATTATTATGTCTCAAACTAACCTTGGGGGAAGGCGGCGTCATATGTTGAACAGGTGTGTTATTTACGGTTTTAAGGCTACTGCACTCTTATTACTGATGTTCCCATAGGTGGCAGGTATATTCATGTTCTGTCCCCAAACTACCTAGGGACCCACCTAGGCTGGCTAGTTGTGGCAAGTCGGGTATTTAGTCACTAAACAGACTATTTCGTACAGTGCTATAATTTTCCACTCAAGCAGCACAGTGACTGCTGACACATAACTGTCTGACCATAATACACAAAAGTTTAGCTGGCATATTGAAACAGTTGGGCGAGGGACTACTGTAATACATGCTAAAGCCCTGGATGGAAAGAGGAGTTACCCCATTCATCTTCCAATCTCAAAGATACTCGGGCTATCACAATGCTAATGTGCCACTCAGTGTCATTCTAAGGTCGTGTCTGAAATCAGCTATATGTATGACACAGCAAGAGTCTACTCTTCCAAATACCCTTCTCTCTTTCCCTCTCACCCACACATTGAAATATAAACCAAGAATGGTTGAAAATTTGCTTGCACCCCTGATCTTAAACTAGAACAAAATAGATTATCTTTATAAAAAGAGCTAGACTGGTATAAGCAATGTTCCAAAAGTCAGATATGTGCTGTTGGCTCAGCCACACTGCCTCCAGCCTAAGGCACAGGAGACCTCAAACACACAGTCCCATTTTTGTGGCCTAGCGATGGTTTCCAGTCTGGTCTAAGATGGTGCTCCCAGCTCCGCAGGTGTTATACCTGCAATTACAGCAAACAGGCAGTGCAGTTTAGCTGCTGAAAGGAGTGATTCAGACCATCCGCCAAGTGGAACAGCTTGACATCTTCTTCTCAGGCTGCACTTCAGTGGGTTATATCTTATCACTTTAAAAGTTTGGTTGATAATTAATAAAACCCCACACTTCCATTATAGTGGTGCCATATGCCTTTTAATAGTTTTATAACCATGTGGTGTGTGTAAATGTTTGCAAATAAAAGAGGTTAATTTTACCTGTTTTGCTTTGGCTTATAGCAGCAGGAGAAACAGAATTCTTCTTTTTCCAGAACCAGGATAATGATGACAGGGGAATACTTTCTTCAGAACAGGAATATTGGTTTCAGTAAAAGAGAAAACAAAAACAAAACNTTCACACCAAATCATGTATTCTGAAAAAGTAATCTTATTCCAGTGGTTAATGGAGCATTTTGTTAAAAAAATAAAACAAAACTAAAAAAAAACTTAGTTAATATGCATAGTAGAGATAGCAGTGCATCTAAGACAATTTAGGAAAGATCATTAGGAATTCCTATTTATTATCTGTTATAATAAAAGGAGAAAGTCACACTCTCTAGTATATAAAGTAGATTATTTAAAGAAAATCTCCATAGAGACAGATTAAGAACAGTCATTTTATTCTGATAGAGTGTGTTCATGATCTGTACACGGTCAAGAAAGAAATAGTGTTGTAACTTCACACGGAGCTTTTGTGTCTTTGGACCAGTTTTAGTACCATGTCTGAGTACTCAGTCCACAGTGTGGGATATTTTACATAGAATATTGCCAGCTACTGCATTAATTAATTTAATGCCTTTTGGATTAAAAAAAAATCACTATAGAAATTCTAAGGATATTAAGGATTAGGAATCATCTCACAGATGTATAGGGTTGTTCCTCCGGGGATTCCTTGCTCAGGAAATTGTAATGAATCTTGGTACTTTAATGCTAACTGCAATACCAATGTTGTATGCTAAGTGTCGTATAAGATACAGGGAAACAGCTAAAACAGTCGTCCGCTCTCAAAATGAGAGTGAGCTTTCCTCGGCTTCTGGTTACTCTTAGAGCCAATCCAAACCAGCTCTGATAGTGGGGCTCTGAGAGTCTCTGTAAATCATCAGATATGCAATTCATTCAAATTGCAAGTTCTGCAAGTGTGTCACATGGCTGGGAAGAGCTACTGGGACATAAAGCACAGCTTATTCTACTGAGAGGTGCTCCAGACATCAAAGAAAGGATGCTGTAAAGGGGTGGAGAAATCAGCTAGGTTTGTATGATATCTTTCCTTACCTCTGCATATGAAGTGTTTAAATCAATCATGCACACAGGTAAACCATTCATGCACTTCACTATGTGAGTATGATAAGCCCCACACAGATTAATTTCTCTGTGCATTAAACAGCCATTTCAAGGCTATGGCAGAAAAAGATGTAAAAGCAAGAATATCTTTGCATCTGTTTCTTGTCAATAGTATTTAACAGGCAAGGTGTGTATTCTTGTATGACTTGTATGTAAAGGTATAGAACACAGTGATTTTCATCAAAATTGCAAAATAGTGGTGTGACTTTTAGAATTCACAGCAATTTCTCAAACCTCACCAGGGCAGGAATTTTTTGAAATCCGTGATTTGTGAGGAGCGGTTGGGGCAAATTAACTTTGTGCTAGGTCTGGGCCCAACCACTGTGAGTAATACCTCTGAATTTACTCACTCATTTTTAGGGAGGTAGCAGTATCTCACAAAAAAAGATTGTCTGCAATGACAAAGGAATGTTTATAATCTCTATAAAAAATTGTTCTTTTAATAACTTTGAGAGTAAGCTTCTTTATTGCTCCTTGTTACAGGACTGTTCTACCAATGCACAGACTGTCTCCTATTCAATGTCACCAATAATGCCAGTGCATACTCTAGGCTTTCTCATAAAAGCATCAATAGGTTGAATGTATCCTTCCCTACCCTCTGTGCTCTGATGCAAGACAAGGAAGGGCAGTGAGAGAGAGGACTTTCAGGGTTGGTGGAAGTGTCTGTAAAGTATGATTCAATAGAAGAGCCACAAGGAAAGAGAAGACTGCTTCTCTGAGTTGGGCAGATGTACAGAGTGTTTCCCCTTTTATTATGATAGAAAATGAGGTATGAAACTTGATGTGGATAAAGAATAACTGTTTTCTGAATGCCCTGAACAAATGGGCACTGATAATCAAAACATTGTTTCTCTTTATTGCTTACAGAAAAGCGGAAAATGTCATTTTTGTTGCTGCTGTGGATCACTCATAGAAGCAGTCAAGTAGCAGAACGTAGTTGCAATATTCAGTGTAGCTGGGTGGTTGGATATGGGCCTTTTGGAGCCTCTTTTGTTTGCAGATGGAATAGTAGCTGCCTCTCCTATTTACCTGTAGGCTAGATGGTCTTACTAGTCTGGTCCTTCTTATTAAGCACTGCATCACATTGATATCAGCTTGTTCTATTTTATTTAAGCCTGCATATATCGCAATGATTGCTGTTATACGAATTCAGCTTTTGTAATGTTAATATGAAGACTTATCCTCTGAGAAGGATATCTTTTATAACTCCTTCCCATCTCCTGAAAGAAATTTAACAATGAACTCTGACAGTATTTTACAGGCAGAGGTTTGTTTACATTGTGACAAGCTACAACTCCGATTTTTTTTGAGATGAAAACGCATTATGCAAACTTTTTCTTCATATTCATTCTCGTCAAACCACATTTTTTTCTCTAACATTCTCAAGTTACACTGCCTTAAGCAATAGCCTTGCCCAATGGCATTGCCTAACAGAGCTGACAATCAGTGGTGTTATTTAACTTGTTATTCTTAACTTCTGGTGTGAGAGAGGGTTACACAGTCAGTCAGTTGGCTTCTTTCAACATTAAAAATCCATAATTCCTAATATAATGCATTGGCATGAAGAAGAACATATGCAGAAGTTATCAACTAGTTGCCCATTTGGAACAAAACTTTGATGTCAACAGTTAATATTACAGCTTGTTATCACAGACAGCAAGGCTTTTTCCTGCTGTATTTTGTTAATGTTATCACTATTTTCTTCTTGAAAATCAAAGTGAAGGCACACATTTCATACTATAAGCCACAGAGATACTCAGCAAAGACAAGAATCTAGATTTAACTTTCCTTGGAAAATAATGTGAGTTTGTATGCTTAATTACAGACTTAGCTATTCCATTCATATTGGTTAGACTTGATATTCCATGGTATTCCCAGTCTTTGATGATTCATTAGTCAGTGCCTGAGAATACAAACAGATCACAATGCTCTACTATGTGCTATTCACATCTAAATCAGCCATGGCAATCTTCATTTTAATCCTTAGTAAGACATTTAAATTTCAGTCATAATACTTGAGAAGTATATTTGACATCTGAGAAAAAAAACACTTTTACTAATATGTGTGGGAAAGGTTCAAATATGTGCATTAGTATTAGGTAAAAGCAGACTGTTCCCTCATGATTTATGGACCAGATCTGCAAGTTGCATAGAAAAAGCCACAAATCTTCCTCATCTTTCCCTCACACAGTTTTTCAGCAGCCTGCTCCCTAAGGTGGGGCAAAGCAAATCGTCCTGCTTTTATTATAGGCTTTGCATAACTGTTCATTTATTCTTTAATTACACACCCTTGACAAGCACCCACAGAATCTGGCCATCTGCTTTCTCTTATCTAAACCCCTCACTGCATATGCAATAAAAGTCTCAAACTAAAAATGACTATAGATGCTGAATATTTTAATTTTTGAGGCCCAACCTTGGTTACGTGCTAGCCCATAAATATGGTCACCTCAGGATGTGTATCAACAAAAAATGAAGTTTGAACACTCACTTATTATCTTGTAAGAGTTATTCTATATAACAAAAATTATTTTAAGAGTACAGTTGCCATTTAGTGACAATTTTAAGATGTCATTGCTAGGATACATGTTATCTCTGTGGAAAATTTAGGAGGTAAACCACAACATTTGGCAATATGATCTTCTTTATCCTTTTGTTGTGGCATTATGTTGTCTTCTTTGAGGCACAATCCTCTGGTAAAAGTATTTGTCTTGCAAATTATTTTTTTCAGCAAACAGGAGTTAAGAATTCAGGGAAGGCATAAGCAGCAAGGACAGAAGAATTTGAGCAAAGGTCTAAGCTTTCAAGAAAACATTCTTAAATTAAATACATCATAGAAAAGAAAGTAGGAGTAGCTACTTAATTCATTTATTATCGCTTATCTAATATCTTGTTAAACGTCCTTTTAGCTAGCATGGTTTTGCTCAACTAAAGTTTTTTGTCCAACTAAAACTCCTTCCCCTTAAATTTACGTTTATTGCTTCTTGTCCTACAACCAAACTGCAGATGTTTGAAGGCTTCTGAACTCGTTCTTCTGAGGAAGAACTTAAAGGTTCTTATTTATTAGACCATCAAACCCACTTTTCAGTCTTTCACCAGAAGCCACTTTCATTAGCTCCTTGATCATTCCCTTGTACAATACTTGTTCATTTTCTAACTCCTTATTTCTTGAAATGACATGCCTAAAGGAGACACAGTACATAAACATGAGCACACATGGTAACTTGCCATGGCTGAAATAACACTCAATGACTTGTTGAACTGTGGAAACTCAGTCCTGTCTTTTTTAAAATGCACAACATATTTGTAAATCCTGGAGTGGCTTTACTTAGAAGACCTTCATTTATCACACTTTTCTAAATGTTTATGAACACAACTTTCCAACTAGTCACTGGCATTTGAATATATGTTTTCCTAGGTTAGTAAGACAGCTTTTGAAAAATAATTAGCTGTATTCAAAACTATCCTCATTCACTTGTGGATCTTTCTGCCATGTAAACAACTTAGCTTTTTTAATATGCCTTTCATATCAGTGGGTTCTTTTTTTCCTTGACTTCCATTGACAGATTAGAGGCTTAAAAATAGATGGTTATTCTCATCACACTTTTCACTCAACTTGTTTAATATAATAGTGGCCTGGCTCCGCCCTTCCACTCTCAAAAGCTGTGTGCCACAATATAACATACATGAACAATTTTTTTTTTTTTTACTAAATAAACATTATGTCCTAAAAAATTACCTTCATCCATTGTAATCAGTCTGTTTCTCAGGACCAGTGTTTCCACAGAACGGAGAGTTAACTTCTGGTATTTTCTGACAGCCTCGCACACTGTGTGCATAAATATTTAAGCTGTAAAAATGAAAAAGCTTCACTAGGCAACAGGATACCTGCAGAAAGTAAAACGGGAGATACGAATCAGGTTTCTCCTCGCTGTTTCCTGTGGCTAGCAAGGTCTGTTTTGCCAGGAGACCAAAACTTAGTAGGTGAAACTCAAAGCTGTAGAAAATTTAATTATAACTGAAAAAAATACAGGCAGATATTATATACTGGAAAGCACAAATACTCACAAGATTAAAAGGGTTTCAATACAATATTTTACAAATGTCCACAGTTCCTTTTTTCAGCTGAAGAATGTGAAATATGATACTCTTGCTACATTTCCAGTAGTGGTGAAACTGGTGAAGTTATAAGAGGTGTTTTATGCAATTTCAGCTCTGATTTCAAATAAAGAGAGTTATTAAGTGCTCCCAGATGAAACTGTTATTACATTAGAGGAAAGTTTGCCCTACTTTGGAGGATTGCTCCATCGAAGTGTGTTGCAGTCATCGTTCTCTGCTAATTAAAGGTAAAAACCTGCATTTATCATTGCCAATACCATTACGCTGAGACTGGTCTCAGCTAATGAGACAGGCAGGTTGTTTTGAACTGTGGGTCAAATATGCTGTTCTCTCGGAATAACTCCAGGCACACAACTTGTGATATATTCCTATATTGACACGAACAATACAGCAGCAGGAAATGCAGGGAAGCAAGTACTACTCAGCAGTTGCAAAAAGCAAATACAGAATAAACTGTTTGCAGGCTGGTGTGATCCAGCTTAGGCAGGTGAGACCAGTGGCTCTGGATTTCTACCTCACTGCTATTGTTCTATACCCCACCCTTATGTCAAAAAGGATTAAAAACAGGAGCTTGCCTTTAGATTGTAGTCCAAAAGGAAGGCATTCAGTATCACTAACTCAATAACCAATTTCAATGTGGGCTTATGGGAGGCAGCTTCATTGGGAATCTTCTTTCAAATAATCCACAACCAATTAAATTGTATGACTAGTTTCTCTAGTATTCTACTTCAAATATGTTATAGCTTCACAAGGATGTGAAGAATATAGCATGATACAGGACCTAGATAAAAGGCTTCTCTGAAACAGTACTTTCCTTATATAAATGGAATTTTTTTTTTTTAAATTTTTTCTTTTTGTGGAAAAAAAA
>VXBL01003112.1:28042-50048 GCA_013400195.1 Aramus guarauna
AAAAAAAAAAAAAAGGCATTTATATTAATTTTTAGACATGTCTTATTCCTGGACAACTAGACACAGGCTCATGTGCAGAAGAAGCAGAACCAATAGCCACCAGAGTTCAGTGAATTGTGGAAGCCACGTCAGATGTTCTTCACTCTTTTTTCTCTCAAAATTTCACTAAGCAAAGATATACCTTAATATATTCACTTACCTTGAATCAGTAGTATTAGACATGTCAAAATGTGAAGGGAAAAACTTGAGTTTAGTTTTTTAACATTTTAATCCTACGATGCCAAAAGATGCGTGGCAATTTACTTCAGTGAGGGATGTGGCCACGGCGGGGGAGGAGAGCTATCAACGCATGATCATTTGCTGTCTTTTCCCTTCTGAAATCTGCTCCTGCTTTCTCCAGCACATAGTTTCGCAATGACTTTTTTTTTTTGTGTGTGTGTGGTTCTGTGTTTTGGACAGTACCCAGATTTAGCTGCTGCAAAGAGCAGCCAGTTGCTGGGGCTGTGCAAACACGCCGGTTGTTAGGTGGGGTCGCCCGCGCAGTGTTATAAAAGCGTTTGAGAGACCTCTGCTCTCCTACTCCTGACTGTGCTGCCCTGAAAAGTAGTATTTGTGAGAAGGAAGGTAGGTTTTTGCAGTTCTTTGATGCTCTCTGTAGACCTGGCAAACTTTAAGAATTGTACACTAAATTTGTCAAGTGACCTGGTGCAATTTTCTGTGGGTTGGATTTGCTGGCAAGGGAAAAAGATGGGTGTGGGCGGGAGAAATTCTTTCAGTTTTGAAATGTTTCATGTACACAGAAAGGCTTGGACAATTACTGCTTTTATTTAATGCATGTAAGGAGTTGAAAATAAAAAGCTAAAAAGATTTAAAGCAAACTTATTTGGAGTTGACTGTTTCCTATGCTTTCTCTTTGCCTTCGTATTAGTATGCTGTAGAAATCTGCAATAAAACTGGGATTGCTGGCAAACAATGTATTTTGCATAAAAACTTAAAAAAGAAACAGCTGTTGGTACTTCAACAACTGTTTGCTGCTTTGGGACTGTAGAGGGGTCTTTGCTTATGAAAACGATGAAAATGAGGCAAAGCAATCTTTTAGAAACATAAGAGCAAACCCCTGGTTTTGTGACTAACAGCTTAGGCAAAGCCACGTAAGTAAGGGCTGTATCTTCTGGAGTTTGTTCTGCTAAAACTTTCCACTGTTTTTTCCAAGGACGAGATAATTTTTCTCTCTGATGTTTTCATTCATATTCAGTAGAATTTCCCACTGTAAAACAAATTACTGTGTTAGATCTACTGCCTGTTTTTCTGATAGGGTGTAATAACCTTAAGTTACATCAAGATCTTGGTAACTAGCATTGGACAGTAACCAGAGATGATATATCTGATACAATTCATGATACGATTAAATAAGCACAGAGAAATGATGCTGTTTGACTCAGACTGTAGTGTAAAAGTCTAATTTGTGTCTTTAAATATTTTCAATAAATATTGAGTATTTTCTCAAAACTTTTAAAAATTTGCGTGTGTCCAGTTCAAGGGTGCTTCTTCTGGGGAGTGGGAGCCAGAAAGTAACATTGCAGTAATTCTTGTGAAGCAACAGTCGGGGCTTTCAGCCTGGATCTCTGGGTTTTCATTCCAGTTGCAATGGTGATCATTCCAACTGGGAATGATAAAATACATAAAAATAACAATATTTTTTAAACTCAGAAGTGTTAAGTTCTTGTTCCTCTTTCCATCCAAATGGGGCATCTACACATTGCAGTTTGGGAAGTGGAACACATGGCCCCCCAATATTTTATTAAATAGAATAACTGTCAACTAGGTATTTGTTATGGAGTAACCAGAAAGAAGTGTCACAAGAAGGGTATAGGAGTTACTATAAAATAGTTTTTCAAGGCAACGTAAGTATGCTTTTCTCATCCTCATTAAATGACATGTTCATGAAAGTCAATCCTTACAATTTACACAATATTCTGACCATTATTTACCCAGATGAGACCTACTCTAAGTATACATAAAATACACATAAATATAGATTTGGAGTTGGTTTCAGTTTTTCTAGCAGCACAGGCAGAGGTGAATTTTGTGTCCTCAGGGCTGAGGGAAGGGCACAAAAAGCAAGAGATTTTTGAGGAAGAGGGAGTGTAGGTGGCTCTTGCCTTGGAAAGGGGATGGAAGGGTAGAGCTGTGCTGGAGGGCTGGGGGAGGGACGTGGGAGGTAGCTGCCACAAAGTGGCAGTGAGTGGAAGTGGAAGTAAGTTTTACAGTTTTGCTGTGAGGGAAAGAAGCAGCAGGGCTGCAGCTACACTGCTGGGTCCTGGGTATGTGTCTCTTTAAATGACTGCTCTTTGCTCTTACTACGGGACACAGGGCATAAGTAAGGCAAGTGTGTTTGCAGCATAAGCAAAATCATTTTTTTATACTCCTGTATATGATCTACATTATATTATCTGGACCCCAAGACTGCAAATAGCATCTTGTCTCATCATACTAGATTCAAAGACACTGTAGTTTAGCCAGCAACATCTTTAGGTTATTGTTTGTATGTATGCTTTAAAACTAAGCCTTCCCTATTTTCAGCAGACCAAAAATACTTTATTTGCTAAAACAATGTCTGCCCTTTGTTCCCTCACTGTTTCTATCAGCAAACAGAATATTCCTCACATCAAAGTTGTTACGAAGCAACCTATGCATTCTTTTTGGGTGCTCAATGTCAAATCACATCAACATTGGTCTTTTTTCCAATTCTGCATGGTAACTTAAGGAAAAGCTGGACTGATTTTCATTTTGAGTGATAAAAAGGAAAAGTTACATCTTTTCCTTTAAATTGCTAATGTTATATTCTTTTGTAGAAATTGGAGGAAATATGTAAGTAATAAGGAACAGTGTAGGTGAAACTCTGATTTTACTCATCTTCCTTAGGAAAGATCTAGTGGAAGAAATGAGAATATATTTAAGAAGGGAATATCTTTTGTCTTAACATAACACATAAGAGCTCCATCCTCAGTAAATGATCAGACAAGAATATTTGTTTACCACTGATTTTGAACAGAATCAAATATTCGGTAAGCTAAATGGGCATAGCTGATACCTTAACTAATGGGGAAAAACAGACTTTAATTTGTTTCTGGTAACTTCCCTTTGTAAGTCAATGCTAATACTTGGGTATTGCCATAGTAAATAAGCAAATAGTCCTACTAGTTTACTGCTCTATTTCTAATCTAAAACTTCTTGAGCAAGCAATTGTTGAGCATTGCACCACCTGCCAAACATAAACAAAAGTTAGCTGCTTCCAATACCACAGGCCAATTACTGCTTGGGAAACTAACCCCTACATATCACAGTTCAAGAGAAAGGATTTTGAGTGTGGGAAACCTTGAGTTGCACTGATGCTGAAAATGATGAAAAATGGTTTGTAACTTGATGAGAAATGATTTATAACTTGAAGCCTCTCTTCCCAGAAACTCTGTCAAGATGACTACAGTATCAGAATTTCTGAAGCAGGCATGGTTCATGGAAAATCAGGAGCAGGAATGTATTGTAAGTGTTATCACCTTTTGAGCATCATGTTTATTTTCAAGTAGTTTTAGAACTGATTTAAGGGCATAGGCCACCAAACGTCTTTCATATACTCAAAGGGAGGAAAACCAAAGGCAAAACTCCAGCTAATTAGAATTGCAACCCAATTTTTTGCTGCATGTCATCCAATATAATCTAACAGTCTAGTAAGTCTGCTATCAGATGAAAAAAATATTCTTATTTGCACATATCAGTCTGGTTGTCAATTCCTAGGCAGAACTAGTTACTGTAATGAAATTCCCAGTGGCCAATCACTGATTCACTCAAGTCATCGTCTTTAGAGTAGTAATCTGATACATAGGTATGTGAATGTGTAAGAACATGTTCAGTTGATATACCCGAGAAAAACAGGGACTCTTAGGCTGAGTTACAGGAAGCCATGAGTTGGAGCCCAGGAATGTAAAGGAGGAACTAAAGTCACTAGTATATGTCCTAGTTTTCATATCATATGTCGTGCTTACAGTGGAAAGAGTCACCGTATGTAATAAAACATCTCAGATGATCTGTATTGATATGGATTAGAAGGGTGGTGGTAAGTAAAGAGTTATTGCACTAGGATGATGTGGAGAGTTTTTTGATAATGAAGTTGATTAAGATACTGAAATGACTTTCAGCAAACGTAAAACAGCACACTGTGAAGTCACAGGAGATCCTGAAAGAACTTTCATCTTGAAAAATCTCAAACATAGGGGGGAAATTTCAGTAAATAAATTTTCTGCTCTAGACCTTTGTGGATATTGTAATTTTGACTCCACAACATTTTGTGCATAAACCTTTGGCTCCACCATCCCATCCCCCTTGCACCCACAGGGTCCTGAGTCATTCTGGTTGTGTTGGTTACAGATAGTTTTTTATTGCTAGTAGGCAAGTTTGTCATGGAAACCAGTATACAAAGATTAACCTGGCGTGCCTCAGAAACAGGCAACAAACCAGTCCTGTTCTACATTGCCTTATCACGCAAGTAACAGTGATTTTTTTCAAAAGTATGCAAGACACTTCTTTAAGAATGCAGTCTCTCTGCTCTCATAAAACTCCTAGTGATATAACTGTGTAGGGACTTGAGTATTTAATTCTCAGACATTAGAACTGTAAAAAATGCAATATAGAATGCTGTAAGTAAAGCATGTATCCAAAAGACCTTGCCATTTGTCTTGTTCTATTTAACTTTAGTGACAAAGGATTTTAAAAAAACAGGACAAAGAGGATAGGTGATTCTGAAAAAGCTTAGCTAAACTACTTTAATTTTTTTTTAAATAAAAAATCTCAGCATATATCATACCAAGGGGAATTTTATATTAATATTTCATCCAAGAATCTTGGAGCATTTTATAGCTTCTGTAAAAGATGGTAACAAGTATGGGATTAGGTAGTTAGATAGTGCTGTTGAGTTATAGGCCCTACCAGCAACTTGATTTGTCATGTTGCTGATTTAGGGAAAGCCACATAATCTGTTACATAGTGGAATTCATCATCCCTAGTTATTCCCAGAGCACTTCAGCCATTGACTAGGGAGTGCCCATCTAGGAGTGGATTCACCAAAGGCAACCAGTAGATAATGCCTGTGAAGAAAGCGTGGCTTACGTCTCAGATTTCAAAGAAATTGAGTAACAGTTCTTTTCTTCCTCGTAAGGTTAGACTTGAACTCTTCTCCAAGATCTTGCATGCAAGAAGTGCTTGTAGTCTTAGATATGAGTCAGCTGAGAAGTCACTTAAGTGATAGTAGCATCGTCAATTTGCGTAAGATGAGCAAAGAAACTAGTAGAACTTTACTACAGGATTTGATTGTGGCTTTAGAGCCACATAAATTTGGACATAATTGCCTAATGTGACACTTAAGAAATATTTTCCTGTGGAATCCAGCTTACTCTTAGAAATAGCTCTTCAGGTGCCTAAACCAATATGTGAAGTACTTTCTGTTCAATATAAGAGATATGAAAGAAATAGATCCAATGCATATCCATTACTGAGTCTGTTTAGTTCTCTCTGTATGTTCCTTGATAGTCCTATAACAGGCAATCCCAAATACATAGTTTATTTAGGCATCTAAAACTGCTTCTTTGCAAAAATATTCTTTGGCATGAGCAATTATTTTCAATTTTTATTTTTTTTTTTCTCTGTAGAAAAGCTCAAAAGGTGGCCGTGGAGTAGAGTCATACCCTAACTTCGATCCATCTGCTGATGTTGTTGCTTTGGACAAAGCTATTACTGTAAAGGGTAAGAGGAGTAAATATTAAACCTGCTGCATTAGGACTCTTCCTTAGGAAATTTTGAGAATAGCACTGAATAAAATTTCAGAGTAAGAGGCAATGGCAAGCAGGAGATGTGCCTCTGCTTTTAAAAGCTTGGCAATACATTAAATTATGCCACTTTCTAAAGAATCTCAACTCTTTGATATCTTGATGTTGTATTACAATTTCAGACCTTAATATTACATTAAAGTTATTGAATATGTTGAAGGAAAGGTTGTAAAAATTTAATTTCTAGAGAATCAAAAAATATTATAACATACTATACTAATACTTTTTGATTTGATTTCCATTAAATCCCTGCAAGAGGCAGTGAATATGCTGATAATGTAGTATGTCCTTCTATTGCATCTCTCTCTTTTAATGAAATTCACATTTGGCACTTTGCCTGTAGTTTGAAACCTTTTTCAGTTTGACTTACTGAGATTAAATGAGTATGCTATCTAATTATTTTGTTACTTTTTTTTTAGTTATTTTATAGTGTTAAGTTCTGCACTAAGAACACTTTAAAACTTTCTATATGAAATTATAGAAACATAGGTTTCTGTGTCCTATGGGAATCTATTTGTTGGGTTTCTTGACTACTTCATTAATTGTAAGTCAGCAGATGATTACAGTTTTTCCTTTGGTTAAACTTCAGCGTGTCAAGAAATCAAAAAATGACATAAAGCAAATAATAAAATTTAAAAATTGTTATTTGGCTAAATGATGCACTACAGACTGCTATTAATATTAATTATTTAATATTTCCAATATATTAAACATGTTGTTTGGTAACTCATAGGTGTGGATGAAGCCACCATCATTGACATCTTGACTAAAAGAACAAATGCTCAGCGTCAGCAGATCAAAGCTGCCTATCAGCAGGCTAAAGGAAAGGTAAAGTATAATCAAGCCAAACTTAAGTTTATACACAGAATATCAGTGTTATTCCTTGGTCAGATGGTACATATAGCTTTAGCTTCGTAGAACAAAAGGTTACGGTTTTCTGCCTTCTGTACTTTGTGAAAGCCATGACAGAATGATAATACCCTGCAACTATATTGCCAGTGCTGAGTCTTTGAATATTGTGGGCACTATTTTGAGATAAAAAGAAAAATTTTGAAGTTCTGACTTTCCAGCTCTTTGAATGTCCTGGAGATACTTCGAATCAGTAAATGACTAGTAATGCACAGATTTCACTGCCACCTGGGAGACAGTCTGCTGAGAGAAAGGGAGAGATGGAGAATGAGAGTTGGAGGAATCTCTCTAACTATTTAAGTCCAGATTGAATACTAAATAGGATAGGAAAGTTACAGGACCATAATGCTGTTCCACAAGTATGGGGATGAGTGTCCAGGAAGTAGTGTTCTTTTACTTCTGAGTGGTAAAAGTACTAGTCCCTGGAACTGAGAAGCTTGGAAATCATTTCATGTTTCTGGAAAAGGTTTTAATTGCTCTTACTTCTCTCTGTAACAAACTTTCTCCAGGTGAACCTGTAACTCTAAACTGAAATTACAGTTACACAGTTGGCACACAAGAGTTACTGAGTGTTTACTCCTTGAAAAGTGATTCTTTTGATTTTTTTGCTTTGTAGCTCTAAGTGTAACTTTTAAGGGTCAACTTAGAAAATAAGTTTAATATCTCATTTTAGCCTAGGTTTCTTTTTTCTGTTCAGGAAACCACACTTGTGGTTTTCACAGCTCTCTCCTCCCTCAGAGGAAGCTTCAGCCTTGCAATTATAATTTTTAAGGACCTGAATTAAAATCTAACTTCAAAGACATAGGGACACTAATGCTATTAGATTATTAGATACTCTGGTTCCTGGCACACCATCAAAAGCAAAACAGAACTAACTATGGACATAGTGCTTGCTTCTGAAATAATCTCATTGGTTTAGGTATCCTGACAAGGCAGGTTGACCTCCTCACTCTTACAGCCACCGTCTTGATAAATACTTGGTGGACAGCAGGACTGTAACTTTTAATGTAACAAAATAGAGTACTGAGAATTTCCAAGTAAAAGGCAGAATAAATCAGACTTTTCAATTTTTTATTTTTTATTTTTTTTTAACTTAAATATAAGTCATACTGGAATGTAGCCCAAATCTTAACTTCAGGACTTGCAGTTTTGTGGATGATATTACAGTAGGCCCACAGAGTTTCCACTCCAAATTCTGTATCCTTTATGCAATAAATGGATGAATTAAAATGTTATCCTGATAAGCAACTCAGACATAATCATAGCAGCAGTATAGCATTGCCTTCTCTTAAAAAAAGCAAGCAGCCTATTTTGAGTCTTCTTCTGATGCTGTAAATGGCTGATGTCACAGATGGAGTCATGCATTTCACTCATAAGAGAGAAGCAAAAAATATACTTTATTCACATAAAACAGTAACAAAGATCAATGGTAAATATGACAGTGGTTTAACAAGATTTGATGGCAAGGTACAATTGATTATTTGCTGCATAGAGGACAAGGTCAAACAGAACTGTCAGGGAGACCCTTCCATTGAGTCATGAAGTTCAGAAAAGACCCTCTTCCTTTCTAAACTCCTTCTCAGAGAGGAGTCTAGGTGCATCTGGATCCAATCCTAGTCCCAGACTTGGTCAACAGTTTATGTCTAAAGGATTATACATGCACAATCAATCCTTTTTATCACTTAGCTAAGATTTCAAAGTTTAGCATGCTATTAGTCACTTACCGAGGATCTGTTGTGGCAAGGAATCTCTCAGCCTCAAGGAGTAACCTTGAGAGGCATCCCTACTTGAGGGGAGGTCCTGGCATGTAGCCTGTGCTGTTCAGGAGAGCTCAAAGGGCTCTTGGGCTGGTCAGTATTTATGGGGGTAAGATGATTGACTCACAGTCATGTTTGAATACTGACCACAGATGTTCGTTTCTTCCAAACTTGGCTTGAGTCGAACACTGACCAGCACTGCGGTTAAGTGGGCACATTGCCATAAATTAGCCTTTGGCTATTGTGGTGTTCTCTGTCTCCCTGAAATCCACTTTGAGTCAGGTGCAGCCATCATGACCAGACGCATCTATCACGACCACCACTGGTGGTTATCACTTGAGGAGGGTTACAGGAAATAAAGGTCAGGTTGGGGGCAGGGGTGTGGGGAACACAGTTTCACAGGTGAATATGGCTGAATTGCAATGTGTGAAAGCACTCCTGAATACTTACTGAAAAACACTGACAGTTTGATTAACATAAAGACAACAAATTAAAAGTTTCAAGTAGGGCTTCATAATTCTTTCTAGTAGCTAAAGGAATGATGTTGACTAAGATTTATCAGAGATTAGACGATTTTTGGAGTGTAGCTGAAGAGCAACTTTTTACCATTCACTACCTTAGTGCGTTTCTTACTCTTCCTGTCACAGAGTCTGGAAGAAGCCTTGAAAAAAGTTCTGAAAAGCCACCTGGAAGATGTTGTTGTGGCTCTGCTCAAAACTCCAGCTCAGTTTGATGCTGAAGAATTAAGAGCCTCTATGAAGGTAAGGCAAAAGCTTCTGAGAAAAACTTTCCTGAAAAGCATAGATAATTACCAGGGCTTGTAAGTGACACTGGACTTAGATTTCAAAGCTTGTGTATTGTCTTCATTTTAACCCCATTTTGTAAAATAAATCTATACTGGTACTCCAGGTTCTGACAACAAGATCAAGAAACCTCTGCTGAATTTCAGGGTTGGAGGAGATTGGCCGCAAATTATATTTGTATGAGAATGAACTCTTTCTGCCTTCTGAAAACTGGTTGCTGATGTAGTGGTAGAAAGCCATAGGGTTTACATACGTGTTTACATACGAGAAAACAAAAAGGGAAGGGGCTATTTTTCTCCATAAATTTTACATTTCCCTCTTTTATGTGTACTTCTTGGTCCCTTTAGTGCTTCTTTTGGGTACCAATGATATTAGATGTGATAAAAAAATAATTTCAAAAGAGCTGAAATAACAATATGCTATGGAAGCACAATGTTCTTAATTTTTCTTTCTTGTTCCACATGTGGCCTTCAAAGACAAGTCCATGATTTTCATCTTCTTTCTGGTCATCTAAATTTAGGTTTATTACATCAACTAACATTTCTAAAAATTCAACCATTTTTGTCAGGGACTTGGAACTGATGAAGACACCTTAATTGAGATCCTGGCCTCGAGAAACAACAGAGAGATCAGAGAAGCCAGCAGATACTACAAAGAAGGTAATTCAGAACAAGAAGTATTAATGTTATAACTCTATAGCAGACGCCAGATGCATTACAATCACAGCCCCACTTCTCAATATGAGGAGCTGAGATGACAATGTAGGAGACAAGTGAAGCATCACATATGATTGAAAGAGTTGCAGGGGACAGAGGCCATGCTGACTTTTTCTGGCCTACATAGATCCCGATACAGAAGGAAAAAGCATATCATCACTGCCAGAACTGCAGATGCCTCATGGAATGGGCCATGCATTTAGATACTTTCTAGAGTGCAAACAAAACCGAACTGCTTTTCTTGTAACTAAGCTTTGGCTGACCTCTTAAGATCTCACTAGTCTTGAAAAAAAAGCTTATTGAGTTAGCAACACAGATAACAGTAGCAGTAGGAGCAACCAGTGAACTAAAGGGGAACAATCTTTGAGGGATAACTAAAATATAATGTGGTATCTCTCATAGATGTAAAGTTTACTGCAGTCAGTCAATGTTTTCTCATTAAATCGTGTTTTCTGAGATTATGGGCTAACTTTTCCAAGATATCTCCATTGAAATAGTTTCAGTTAGAAGCCCAAATTAATAGTTTGGTTTTTCAGAAGAGTTTTGTGATCGAGTTCCGTGCTGATCAGAACAACCAGAAATAAGAATGAAAGAAAAATGGCTCAGAAAAAGTTTCAAGTTTTTTTTGTACTTCAGAAGCAAAAGCCCAAGACAATGCCACCCACAAGACCTTAGAGAAGGACTTTTTCAGCAGATTTTGGGTTTAGCTTCCAATTTCACAGCATGTTTCAGTGATTAGAGGACATTTTACAAATATACCCATTCTCTCGAAGCTAAATGAGAGAAAGTAAGAAAAAATGCATTTCTAGTGTGCATATTTAAGTCGAAAATTAAGAAAAGGCTGAAAAAATCATAGAATCATGGAATGATTTGGTTTGGAAGCAAGCTTTAAGATCATGTGGTCAAACTAGTTGATAACTTTGAAACAAACTACGAATCGTTTTTCATTTGATTTCAGTGTTGAAGAGAGATCTGACTCAAGACATTATCTCTGACACATCTGGAGACTTTCAGAAGGCTTTGGTTGCTCTAGCCAAGGTATACTGTGCTTAAGCATTTTGAGTGACATTACCTTTAGTGAAAAATTAATTTTGTCAAGACTATTTTAGAGAAAGACATACAATAAATAAGGATTTAGGTAATATTTGTTTCCTTGCATTATTTTTTATTTATATATCTTAGACCACATGAAATTATTCTTAAACAAGATATAATGTGATTTTATCACAAATGCATTGTAACAACCAGTGATGTTTATTATTGTTTATCAGTTACGCTTTTAAGACCTTTTTAGGGGGGGTAACTGTCTGTAAGCATTTGAAAGAAAACCCAACAGGAATAATGTCATGTCAATTGACTAGAAATAGAAAAAGAAGAAATGCTTGCAATTAGATAAATAAACCTTTTGGCGTGCTGTGAAAATATGTTTCTAGTAGTTGGATCATGGGACAGGGGCAGGGAGCTAAGTGGAAAAAGTGTGTTGTGAATTTTTGTTCAGAAGCAGATGATTTATACACTGGAGTTGTCCCATGAAAAGACTCTCTTAAACTGAATAAATGTTTGATTCCGTGATTGTTGAGTACTTGTATATGAAACTTGTACATGCACATGGGGTTCTTTTTTTAATATGTCTGTTTGCATTGATTTGATTTTCAGTTTTTGGTTTCAAACCAACTTAAAAGAAGTCTATTAAATGGTCATCAGGAAGGAAATCACAGCTTCCAAGCCTGTAACTTCACATTAAGAAACAATATTTCCTGTGAATTTTAATGTAGGACTTCAGAAATAAGTTGCTGATGGCCTTAGAAATGTGAACTCTAACTGATTAACAAATACAACAGCTTTATTCACAGAATAGTTGACATAACTGTATCTATCTGCAATTATATATTAAGTTACGTATGAGAATGGTAGGGCGGAACTCTAAAATGCTGAATTTTGGTGAACTGAATGATTGTGAGTACCAGTGAAATTTTATTTATATTTATGTAGGCTGATCGAGCTGAAGATTCTCACGTGAATGATGAGCTTGCTGACAATGATGCCAGGGTAAGATCATACTTAGCACTCTGCAGATTTCTTCATCTGATTTACTTGAGATTATAAACTCTGTCTGCGAATGTTCTACCTGAATCTTGTGCATTGCAGACCTAATAGAGATATGTTAAATAGCAGTCTTTTCTGAGGGGATACTATTTTACAAAGTTTGTGTAAGCTCTGCTATCTGAAGGAAATTAAATCTCCACCCTAACATCTAGCTTTAGAGACATTTCTGCATGACCTCTTCTAGTACATGTAAAGTATGCAGACCATTTGAAGTAGAGGTCAACAATGGGAGAAGTTAGACAGAATCTTCCTTCTGTTTATACCACAGTTCTTGATTTGAAGGACAAGGGTATACTCAAGTAGGTGCCGAACCAGCTGCGTTACCTTGACCAGTGTGAACTCTCTAGTGTGTTATCTATAGCTATCGCTTTACAGTGATGAACCCTTCAAGATTATTGGATAAACCTCACAGTAATTTTCTGAATAATTCTAAAATAAGCAACTGATCTTTCCCTTATTTCTTCTACCATTGGTGTGATTATTTTGGTTGAAATCTTGGTAAACCTTAGGAGTCTTTCCTGACTTTTCACCTATAACATCTTACATCATTATTACAATTTAAAAATAGATTGAGTTTAAATTTACATATTTTTTTAATATTTTTTTTTTAAATCGAAAGAAAAGGCCATTGAGCAGTACTGGTTTTATTTGTGCTACATATGGAGTTTAGTTTTGTCACCAGCCCTAGATATAAAAGTGCATAGTGTTCTCCAGGTACTATTATAAGTGAAGTATGAAATATCACTTGATAGAGCTAGAGTTAGTTTGAGGTTGTGTAGAGTTTTGCTATGGATTGTGTCAAGGTTTAGAGTTCATTATTGACAAGCAATGGCCTACCTTTGGCTGGTAGCCTCAGAAGTGCAATATTTCTGTTTAGGTTTTACTGTACTTGTTAATTTTACTACTTTCTTTTCTTTATGATAGGCTTTGTATGAAGCAGGAGAGAAAAGGAAAGGAACAGATATTAATGTGTTTGTTACTGTTCTTACTGCAAGAAGCTACCCACATCTCCGAAGGGGTAGGTTGGATGAAACTTTGTGCTTCATAGGAATTGCATTTTGAACATGGCCTGCTCATGAACTCCGCGAAGATACAGTTTATAAACACATGACTCTGACTGCTATAACAGTCTTCAGCCGCATGTTTGCTGACTAAGGGTGGAGTTGGCAGCTTGGCTATTCTTTCCATACTAGTGATGAGCAATCTCATTTAGGTTTGTAAGAAAACTATTACTGTGAAGTCTGACATGTCTAGTGACCACAAGGGCAAGGGATCAGTGTGGCTGGAGTTCTGAATGATCCCCAACATGGTCTTGCTCCTCAGCCGGTTTGCTCTGGGTAGAGGGATATCACCTAAGTTCACAGGCTCCAGTGGAGTCATTGGACCACCTCTGTCACCAAGGGGAACATGAACCGTACCATCCTAACAAAGTCCCATTCCTTTAGCTGACTCCACCAGTCCATGCAGAAACACTGCTCTTTACACTGTGCTGGCTGAAGAAAATGAGAAAGAGGGCCTACAGTCATTCATCTGTGCGCACTGCTGCAGCAGTGAGGGCAGGATAAGGCAGAGGCAATGCAGGGAGAACACTATATTTTCATCACTATTCACTGAGTTTTCTTCCCTTGTTTAGTCTTTCAGAAGTACACCAAATACAGCAAGCATGACATGAACAAGGTACTGGATTTGGAGCTGAAAGGTGATATTGAGAAATGCCTGACTGCCCTTGGTAAGTAGTTCTGCAGATTCTAAACCAATATATATACTGACAATACAAAAACCTACTTTTTTACTTCCGTCATGCTTGCTCCAATTGGAAGCCATTCTGGGCTTACCCTGCTTCATTGAGAAACATCCTAAATAATACTTTGGAAAATTTACTCTGAACATAGTGATTTAATTGAGTTATTTAACGTCAGTTAAACTTGCTGAATGAGTAAAAATACTTCTGATTATACAGATTGTAAAGATCTTTTAAGGAGAACTAATGTGTCATCAACATAGGAACATCTTTACAGAAAGTCAATATGCTAAAAAGAGCTGTCAGAACAGGAACAATACATATCAAAAATCCAATCGTTTTGAACCTATCTTCAAAAAACCAAACCCAAACCCACTCTTCTCAATTTTTTTTTCAAAGACATTTATAATATACAATTATAAAAAATATAACAAATTTCCTTCTGCGATTTTGTTTAAGAAAATATAAGCTTTGTGATAAAGGTGTATGTTAAGACCCTAACATTACTGTTCCTCATGAACAATAAGGTGAGGCAGTGACCCAGTGAAATCATTTTTATCAGTGGACCAGAGATGGAATCAGAAGCCAGACACACATCTTGTTCTCAGCTTTTGTATCACAGTCAAGCACACTTTGGATGAAAGAATGAGTCCTGTCAGAACCCTCTTAGTATCAGAAGTGGAGGACAAGTACTTGGTATAACTTTGTTTACAAAACATCAGATCATAACCTCCAGCTCTGCTGTAGAAGACAGAAATGGTTTCATACTATTCATCTCACCTTTTGTATCACAGTCAAGCGCACTTTGCATAAAAGAATGAGTCCTATCAGATCCCTCTTAATATCAGAAGTGGAGGACAAGTACTTAGCATAACGTCGTTTACAAAACATCAGATCATAACTTCCAGCTCTGCTGTAGAAGACAGAAATGGTTTCATACTATTCTTCTTGGGAATTGAAACATCTCTCTTAATTTTGTGGCAATAACTAGAGAGCGCAGTCTTGTAACTATTTTCCTGACTGAATTGCTGTCTGAATAGACAGAGGATAGGAACTACCACTTCTCCCATGTTTTGAAGGCAAGTACAAAGAACTAGATAAATAGGATATGCTGGTAGGAACACTGAGACTGCTTTTAAAGTGTTTTCTTTCCAAACTTTTGCCTTTTGTTACTTGTTACCTGTATAACAGATGTGACCTTATCTCATTGTTTCATTGCAGTGAAGTGTGCCACAAGCAAGCCAGCTTTTTTTGCTGAGAAGCTCCACTTGGCCATGAAGGTAAAGAAAGAACGTCTCTTTGTAAACATGGGCCATTTTTTAAGCTGAAAAATAAGAACCTAGCTAGAGCTCTCTAAGCCCTTTGTGTGATAAAAAAGGACTGAAGAAGGAAATTCAGTGTATTTCTCTTTCCTTCTATTCTTTCCTTTGAAACCTCTGAGTGTCTTTCCATAGGAGGAGCTGTCTGTTAGCTGTGGTGTGTCAGGAGGGCATCCATACAGCTACACATTTATCTTTTACTCTAGACAGTGACAAAAAGCTAACTGGAACTTTTCTTATTTATGAAAACACAAAAATATTAGTGAAAAGTAAATAGGAAAGTAATTACAGATCTGTACAAGAACCTTGTAGAAGCCTAATCTTTGACAAAACATCCATGGTCATTCTGGCAAATCTGGAACCTGAGCTGAGTGAGGCAGCTGGACATCCTGAAACAGTTTAGTATACAAGTATTTTCATAACTTCTGTGACTTGGTTGTATATGTGAAAAATTGAGTGAATCATTATGAAAATACAGTTAATTGCACTCTTAAAAGATGATAAAAAAGGCATTGAAGTCTAGGTTGTCTCTGGTGTCTAGCAAGCACAGGGAAGGACATACCTCTTTTTAGAAAACAGCTAAAAGAGATGCATAAAAAGGAAATCCAGAGGTGGAGGTAGCCTGTCAGAAATGAATTGTACTCACAGGGAACAGAAGGGAATGTGAGAGGACGCCCTCATGAGAGATAGTAAGGGAATAGGATGTGGCCTCTGTACACCCACGAAGAAGTCTGGTGGATCAATACACAGAACCTTGATTTAAGATATTTCAATTACTTAAGTAGCATCCTTTTTCCTTTTTTTTCCCCCTTTTCTTATTTTTCTTTTTTCTTTTTTTCTTTTTTCTTTTTTCTTTTTTCTTTTTTTCTTTTTTCTTTTTTCTTTTTTCTTTTTTCTTTTTTCTTTTTTCTTTTTTTCTTTTTTCTTTTTTCTTTTTTTCTTTTTTCTTTTTTCTTTTTTTCTTTTTTTCTTTTTTTCTTTTTTTCTTTTTTTCTTTTTTTTTTTTTTTTTTTTTTTCTTTTTTTCTTTTTGCTTTTAACAGGGCTTTGGGACACGGAACAAAGAGCTCATCAGAATCATGGTTTCACGCCATGAAGTGGATATGAATGAGATCAAAGGCTATTACAAGAGTTTGTATGGCATCCCTCTCCGCCAAGCCATTATGGTAGGTTTTCTTTCAGGTGACATATGAAATGTAAAACAACCAAATGATTTTGGAAATTCAGTAAGGGTTTGTTAACTCTTCTGCTCTTCAGTCACCAGTTCATCCTGAGTAACTCATTGTAGCTGAGTATTTCATGTTCCAAATGATCCATGTGCTGGTAGAACTAATTCGTTTTCTGGAGCAATGTTTTTGTCACAGAAGCTATAGCAATTTGTTCATAGTGGTATATGTCTCCTGATAACATCTTGCAGTCAAAGCCAAGAGTTGAATGGAGACTACAGTATCCCCAAGTTCCTGTGCTTGGGCAGACATAAAGTACCTTGGCAAGAGAGTGGAGATGATTGCACTGACAGCAATTTGGGAGATATTTGACACAACAGGCTATTGCTTTTTAACAAAAAATACCTTGTTAACTTGACATTTATTGCCGTGCTTTCCAGGTGACTTAAAAATATCTTTTTAAAGGGGACATACAACCCAATGTATTTTCCAGAAAATTTAAACCAGTGAGGGGCTTGAAGAAAGCTAAACTTGCACAGATGCTTTGTGGAGGCTAGTAGACAACACTTAAAAAAAAAAAAAAAAATCTTGTTTGAAATAGAAACATATTCCTTACATGTATCAAAATGCCTTTTGATTTTTATTGGTGTCTGCTACTTCTTTAGTTAGGTGCCAAAGATCACTTTTATTCTTCCCTCAAGAGTGATCTGTAATGTGATATGTGTGATCTGTAATTTGGTATGTAATTACATCACTTCATCATGTTCCAAAGAGATGATTGTGTTCAAATGGCTTGAGGTGTAGCTTGGCTACACCGAACTATTCATATGTCTCTGCAAAGTAGATTCAAATTTGAAAAAACATAACATGTAGTAGTTACAGTGCATATTATCCATTTTTAAGTGCACTTAATGCATATTATCGATTTTTTCCAAGCTGAATAAGGGATCCTGTGGTGAATTCAATATCACTGTACTCTTAGCCTGTGTTTGAGATAATTCTAGATATAATGTGTGTAGTGTTTTAATATTAATGAACTTTGGACATCACTGGTCAAAGAAGGCATTTTCACTTTATCTAGAGAAGAAAAGCTTAAGGTTCTAGGTGGATAGAAATGTTCTGTGTCTCTCTTTATTTATGCCATGAGACCTCCTCGTATTTTTATTGGCATTGTCTACCTCTCCTTCACTCTGGAAATACATGTGTTTATTTCTAGGTCATACGAATAAGTTCAACAAGGGTATTCAGTTCAAGCTCAGTCTGTGGCTAACACCCATGTGTTATCAAGTGATTAATTTATTTAGGTGAAGGATTGCTGTTTGGTACATGTATATTGAGTGCTTACTAAAATTTATTTCACTTGAGACCGTTATCCTAACAATTGTGGGGTTTTGTGCTTAAATTGACAGGATGAACTCAAAGGGGATTATGAAAAAGTCCTGGTGGCTTTGTGTGGAAGTGATAACTGAGTTTCATGTTCCTGCAATGCACTCAAGCCCTGTTGCTGAAGGTCTTTATATTTGCCTCAGCTGTTTATATAAAATACAGTGAGGTTTCTCTGGAATGGTACTCAATCCATATGTGTTACATCAAAAACCTGTAACCTGGAATGTATTTTTTCAGTTTCTTTGCTCTAAATGGCATTACTATCTCTTGTTGCCATTATTTATCCGAAGTTAAAGAATGCCCCACAGTTTCTACTTACTTGATTAATCATGAAAAAGGTAAAGTTTTCATCTATGCAAAGCAAATAATCTTTTAAAAATAAAATTAACTTGTGTGGAACTTTGTATGTCCTTTGTTGCTTTTCTACATTTAATGTCAAGTTGTCTGTGTACAGTGCATGAGAGAAAAATCAGTAAATAATTTAAGCAAAAAAGAATGTAGCAATATCACACCGAATAGTTGAGCCTATACCTTTCCATTTCACTTCAACTAGTGTTTACATAAGCCAGATATAAGAAAAATAACTAAAGATAGCTTATTAAAACTCCCTAACAATATAAAAAAGCTAATGATATCTCTGTCTTGTTCTGTTCCATTTAATTTCTAGAGTAAATAGACTTAATAAGTTTTGTACATAGGGAAACAAAAAAGAGAGAAAAAAAAAAGAATTCAAAAACTCTTCATATCCCATGTAGGACTTTTGTATTTTTCCTGATGGATTGTGTAAATTTTTTATATTATCTCCACAGTGAAAAAACTACTATCACTACCTCTATTTTGGGCACAGTTCAGGCTTGGCAGTACTGTCCTGATTGTGCCAGATGCTGTACAAATGAGTTATTATAGCCCACTGGTTAAGCGTTACTTGATGGTTCTTCATTACATGCAAACACTGCTAGTCTTTGTTATGGTGGCCTCCAATTACTCATTTGAAAACAAGCATGCTAAACTACTGGGAAATCAAAGGTCATCTTGGCTAATTCATGTCAAACACTGCAGGCCCTCTTTACTTCATATTGCAATGGTCTAGGATAACAGAACTAGGTGTCTGGAAAAGGAGAAGACATTCTAAAATTAACATTGCCATTGCTAGAGCTGAAGAGAGAATTCCTATGTGCCTGCCACATGGCCAAGGTTTTACCTACTCCAGTTATTTTCCAGGATCTATAGTTCCCACCCTACCATAGTTTACTATGTTGGCATTCCTTATTGTCCTCACAGGGTAAGTGGACAAGACAGATTCCGACCAAAGAAGTTTATGGGACGTATAAGTGATAGTTGTTAATTAAAACAAAAAAAACCAAACAAGCAGACGTATGTGTTGAGGGAGCTGTTTGATCAAATTACAAGCTTCAGAGAAAACATAACCAAATCACCTTGTATGTTTTGAGTACAAAAAGCAAAAGCTACATTTTCTTAAGAGGCAGGTATTAGGAGAATGCAATTCCTCAATCCTTTAGTCCATATAATGATGAGTTGGAGAGGTTGATTATGACAGTAAAAGTTGATTGAAAGGGAAGTCTAACTTTACTGAATATGAAATAAAGATGCTATCTCGATTCTTTACCAGAACCCCCTTGCTTCCTTTCTCACTAAAAAAAAATTGCACAGAAGGAGACGATTAGATACAGCTGTGGTTTCTTTTTCAACTTGTTGTGATAATCATATATGTTTTTATTATATGCATATAAAAATAATAAATATGTATGCATATAAAGCATACATGCTTTGCTAACCTCTTTGAAATAGGCAACAACGTATTAAAAGTGAAGAAATTTCAATGACTGGATTTTGAGATACTACCTGTGTTGCTGTCCGGACCCTTGGAGAAATAAAAAAACCTAGAGCAAACGTGTACTCAGTGGATGGGTCATAACTAATTAACTTGTAGCCAGTAGATTATTAGGCCTAATAATGCAACTCTTGTTTCAACATTTCAGTCATTGTGAAATTGAGAGTTGCTGTAGCAAGGGAAATAATCTGATTTCATCAGCACAGGAAATAGTTGTTTTTCAAGTGGTATACTCATCAGAGAAGCCAAAACATGCAAAAAATCCATCAAAAAAAGCTGTAGCAGGTTTTAAAAAAATACTTCCAATTAATGCTGAGGGAATGATGAAAAATTTAAATTTATTTATTTTAGGTGGTCTCTTTCTTTTTGGCTGAGTTCAAGAGGGACTCAGCAACAGCATGTTCTTTGCGAGACCCCAGCCTAACTATTCAAAGTGTGAACAACTGAGTGCCTCGAATTTTCATTGAGACTAAAAGAGGAGATAGAACAAAGTTAAATGTGTCATTAACAGAAAAATGGTTATTATCTGAGTTCTGCAGGACTGTGCAACAGAATGAAATTATTACTGTACATTGCAGCATTCTAAATAGTTCTCCTAATTTTAAGATATTTCACTATAATTTTATGTACTTCCTTGCTAGAGGCAAGAGTAACTGCATTTTGATTGTCTTCTGTTTGTGTATATTTCTACAAATGCAAGTGCTGCTTGTTTTGAAGAGGAAGGACTGGTGGAGATCTGTGTCGTGTATCAATGAGGAGTCACAGGTCTACCACCACTGGAAGCCAGCTAATCCTCCGAGCTGTTCATTTCTGTCTGAGGCGCACATTTCTGTATAGTGAGGGTACTACTTCCACATGTATTTAAAAAAAATTTTTTTTAAAAAAAAAGTTCTGCTCATATGGCCATTTTGCAGCTGTCTTCAATGTTATGATGTATTTACATGACTTATTTCCAGGGGAAATTTACAGCCAACTATTATAGTCCAGAAACTTTTTCAATTACTGCAAAAAATAGGGCTTAGGTTAATACTTGTGGAACAGAAAGATTGCACCATGCATTTCACTGCCAGAAGGCTCCCTGATGGTCTAAGTATAAGTCACTCTAGTCAGAATATTGTTAAGGAGAGCTGGGTTACCACAGAAGGCAAGTTAACAAAGGTAATTTGGATCTTGTTTGCTCTTATCTTTCTGGACAACATGTTATGTAAAATCACTACAATCACTGCAAATGAGTTTGAAATGTAAGTCCCTAAGGACTCCATTCAATAGCATGCCTCTCTTTCTGTTGAGCTTCAAGCATGGGATGAGTCCACAGATTTCTACCAAGGAGGGATGCTAGCACATAATCTGCAGCTATTTTCCTACTCAATGTTAGAAACTAAGCACCAGGACCAGGAAAAATAAGGTGTGTGTGTGTTGGGGTGGGGGTGGGGGTTTAAAAAGATAGTTTCAAGTCTTTCTAAACGTATCTCAAAAACAAACAAAACATCTATCACACCAAACTTAGACTGTAAAGAACCACTCAGTACTCTCTCAGGCTGTCTGGAGAAAGGCTTGCTCAGGCATAGTCAGTGTGCTGGAATTTTCACCACTCTTTTAGTCAAACACAAGGTATTTTATAATTCCTCTTCTGGGGTGGGGATAGTCATTGGTAATAGCCTATAAAAATAAAGAAGCCTTTAATCAAGTGTAAACAGGATAGAAAGAAAGTAGCCTGTCACGTTTTGAAGACAGTCAGATTTGCTTGTTTTGGAAAGACACATATTAGAATTGCAGTAGGGTGGGGCTTTTTGCATTCAGCTAAGACTTCTGAGGAATGGTAGCACCCCCACTCAATGGGAAATGGCCATCCAGCTGTTTAAAGCTTATGAAGGGGAGGTGAGGGATGAAATCAAGAGGAAAGGAAATATCAGTAAATATGTTACAGAAAAGGCCATAGTGAAATTCACGGATTCACAGATTCACAGATCGGTTTCCTCATGAGGGAGATTCCCCTTGGTGAATCCAGGTTGACCACTCGCGATAACCTTCTTCTCCTTGACAAGCTTTTTGATGACCCCCAGAATAAGTTGCTCCATCATCTTTCCAGGGATAGAGGTGAGGCTGATTGGCCTGTAGTTTCCTGGATCCTCCTTCTTGCCCTCTTTGAAGACTAGAGTGACATTGGCTTTCCTCTGTTCCCCTAGTACCTCTCTTGATATCCATGGACTTTCAAAGGTGATTGAGAGTAGCCTAGCAATAATATCTGCCAGCTCCCTGAGCGCTTGTGGGTGCATCCCACCAGGGCCCATAGATTTGTGGATGTTGAGTTTGTCTGCGTGTTCTCTAACCTGATCCTTCTTGACCAAGGGAAGGTCTTCCTTTCTCCAGACT
>VXBL01003112.1:68149-80042 GCA_013400195.1 Aramus guarauna
ATATCTTATAAAAAAAAAAAAAAAAAAAAAAAAATCTGTCTGCAAAATTAGAAAACATGATCTCAGTATAATGCAAGACTGAGTCTATCTTTATTTGGGGGAGCTCTTAAAATGGAACTGATTTTCATAGCTTCAAATTCTTTTCACAATTTTCCAAAAAAGTTTTTTCCTGTCTTCATCCACCTGTCCATGGCCCCCTCTGCCTTTTATTTTTCTTCACAGACTTAGTACATCTGTGGGGAAAACTAAAAATGTAACCAAAAACCAGCAGTTTCAGTTTTGTTTTTTAATACTCTTATCTTGGGATTTCTTTTCTGAAGTTAGAATTGGTAAAGGAAAATTACCAAGCTTCATGCTTTTCTACTGCATTTTCAGTGGAAAAAAGAGGGAAAGAGGTGAGACATCCTCAAAAATGCAAAACTCAAAACTAAACAATTTTTTTTTTTCTGAAGAAATATTTTAGCATCTTAGCTGAAAATGAGGTTATCCTAAAAATAAGGGGTTTGTGAACCCATAGTATGGATATTTTTCAAAGGAAACATTTCCAACTATTGTTGGTAATAAAGAGTTTCAACACTGAACAGATTCCTTATCACGCAGTAACAGGCTAGTTAATGTTCCTATTCCATCCTGAAGAGTACTGATTAGTGTTTGCCTAATGGATTATTTTCAACAATAATTATTACAAAAGATGCATATTTAGAATGCTTAATAATAATAATAATAATAATAATAATAATAATAATAATAATAATGCCAGCCTTGCATTGACAGTAAAGCAAATTAACACAACTAGTGACATAACTTTAAGAACGAGAATATTTCACCACTATGAAATTTTTCTAGTTGTTATTTTTATATTGCAAATTTGAGTCTACAGTACTAATACCCCCTGAAAAAAGGAGGGTTGTGAATCCAGAAGAGATGTATGTATGAAAAAGGGTGTTAATTGTTCTGAAAGCAAGAGATTGTAACAGAAAACTGCAGATTCCTCTTTTTAATTTTACAGTTCGAAGCAGTGAATTGCATCATCCTTATCTACTCCATCTCTCCCATCAGCATGCATAAGTTTTGCTGGGTCTGTTCCAGCCTCCTAGCACCAGTCAGGCTTCTCCATGGAGATCCTAAGAGGTCTGTCTTAGTTTTGATACATTTGTTCATCTTCGACTATTGATATTGTGATAAAGAGCCAGAGAACTTTCTAGCAATGTTCTTTGTCACCACCTACATTTATGTTTCTGCCATATGTAATGCTGATTTAATTTAAAGAATCCAGCTATATTTTCTCTATTTTAACATTATAAACAAGCAATCAAAAAACCCCAAACCCTAATCAAAACTGAATCCAAAATGGACTCCTTTGTCTTCTCCTCAGCTTCTCCCTCTCTCCCCTCTCTGTGATGACTGATGACTACCTGTACTCTGCATGCTGTGGCTTTTCTTGTACAACAGCAGCATATAATCAAAGCTGACAGCTGAACCCCCAAACAAAATTCTTTTCTGTTCAAGACTAGAAAGAATTGGAAAAACATAGGGAGAAACATGCACCTAGCACAGAGCCTAAAGAAATACTGTGTTTTGCTTTCTCACTGTTGGAAAAAGCATTTACTGTAAGATGCTCTCATAAAGAGAAGAACCCCAAATAATCTTTTCCAAAGCTTTTTTCTTTCAAAAAGTATCTAAAATAGAGGAAGCTCTTTTTTTTTTCTCCTCTCTTTCTCTTTTTTTTTTTTTTTTTTATTTTACCTTTTCCTTTTTTGTGACAGTATACATTTTGATCTGATTTAAAAGTAGTCAAGGGCAAGAACAGAAGGAAAAAGAATTTTTGATTTTAGGTCTACACCAAAGCTCAGTGACTACGCTAGAAGACGACTCAGGAGCCTAAGAGAAAATCAGAGAAAGAGAAAATTGACCATAACCAACATGTAAAACCCCACACAGACTTCTAAAACATCAAGAAAATCTGAAATAGAATTTGATTCCACTGTGCTTCCTCCTGCTGCTCTTACTGTTGAACTCAGTGGTACTGAGAAAACCAGAATTACAATGCTGCACTCACCTCTAAATCAAATGCCAGGACTACCTGATTTAGAAAAAATCTGAATCCGAATCTGCTTTCTTACCACACCTACCTAAAATAACAACAAAGCAACAACAACAAAAAACAAAAAACAAAAAAAAAAAAAAAAGAGAGAGAGAAGTCTAAAGGTATGTGATTGTAGCTTTTAGACTGTATAATTATAGAATCATAGGATCATAGAATCATAGAATGTCCTGAGTTGGAAGGGACCCATGAGGATCATTGAGTCCAACTCCTGGCTCCACACAGGACCAGCTGAATCAGAGCGTATGACTGAGACGTTATCCAGATGCTTCTTGAATTCAGTCAAGCTCAGTGCTGTGACCACTTCCCTGGGGAGCCTGTTCCAGTGCCCGACCACCCTCTTGAAGAACCTTTTCCTGATGTCCAACCTAAACCTCCCCCGTCGCAGCTTCATGCCGTTCCCTCAGGTAATACCTATAAGGGGTAGAGTTTCCCATCAGGAAACATAAGAAAATTGTTGTCGACTTTCTATACAGTAGCATCCTACTGGGAGAAGCCTGGAAGAATCTAAAGGTTTGGGTCACTCTACTCAAGTAAATAAATTTTTAAGCAGTATCTACATAGATCTTCTAATGGCTTATAATGGCTTAATCTTGCCTACAAGAGGACCCTCTCTTAAGAGAGATGCTGTTCTACCTCTGATCCGTGACACTTAGGGACATCAGAGACTTGCTTATGTTTCAACACAAATTGGATTAAAATTATTCTAGCTTTGTAATTTTGGGAAAGACTTCATAAATTCCTGTATGATAACCGAAATAGCAAGTAGTCTAGTTTTGTGTTTTGTTTTTTTTTGGTTTGAGTTGCTGTTGGTTTTGTTTGTTTGTTTGTTTTTTCCCAGTCTGACACATTCTTACAATATCTTTTGAACTGCATTGACACCTACAGAAAAATAGTCTGATTTTTTTTTCACTGGGAATGTACTTTTGCCTGTATGCATGGGCATGTTATTTTATCTTTATGCAGGGGTACCAGATGCTGGATATTAATATTTGATATTCTGAGAAGAAAATGCGTGTTTTAGCATTAAAACACAGATAAACAAGAAAAACTGTGGGACTAGGTTTATATACATATGAGAATTAGGACAAGCTTTATGTATCGCAATACTACGTATAATTATGGCAGTACTTGAGAACAGGGGTTAGCTTTTCTGCACTGAAGGAATCAGAAGATAGTGATGAAGAATATGAGAGTTTAGTAAATAATTCCAGCAAGAGCCATGGAGCATAAATCCCATTCACTTTCCTGTTTGGCCAGAAATGATTAATAGAACAGTTATTCACTCCTGTTTGTAGGGCTGGTATTTTGACTAGGTAACACTGTTGATTTTGCAAAAGGATAACAGACCCCTGTAATCTTTATTGTTGATCTTTGTTTCTGAGATTCACTTAAGAGGCTTGCATAAAGCTGCTTCAAACAGTTATGAAGAACATGGACAGAACATCTGTCCCATAGCTTGGCTTGCTACACAGTCCTCTAGGAGATGTTCCTTTCTTACTCTCATATTGTAAAGATGAGATAGGTGATTTTTTCAGATTCCTCCACTCCGCTTGTCTGCATATCACAGAATCACAACACGTCCTTTAAGTCCTTAATATTCCCTTGGTTTACAAATTGAAAATTCCAGCAAGGAACAGCACAGAATTTTGTTCATTTAATCAAAAATTATTTGTGTTAATTTAATTATAAAATATTTTATGTTTGTAAGAATTTAAGGATAGGACACAGTATCAACTATGGAAGTGTCATTCTTAAAGTGAAAAGCTGTGGGGAGCTGTAACCAGATCCTATGTATGTGAGGCTGAATTTGTTCCTGATCTATGCTGGTATTCAGTAGTGGAAATCCCTAGGGAGAACTAGGAATGGACCTCTTATTCAGGAGGGTTGCAACAACTCCACATAAACATGAATTCTGTTTCATAGTGAGGGCCTCCAGGTAGCTAAAGTGTTTTCTGTGCCCCAAACCAGATTTAATTCCCTTTCCTGCCTTTTCCAGGAGGTTAAAACCTTTCATCAGAGAAAACAAAAAAGAAAATTCTGCTAACAGCTTTGTATGATTCACATCCAGCTCCGGAAACAGCGACTGTATTCAAGACTATGGATAGTGTCTCTAAAACAAATTACACAAGTAATGTGTAAAACTCAACAGCACAATTATATGCACAATAACATCTGTCTGACTTTCTAGTCAGTGATGCTTCTGGTCTGCCATAGGCATTAAGCTATACACAAATCAAGAGAAGGACCTAACTCTTAAACAGTTAGTTAGTCTAAGGGAACAGGGGATTCTCTCTTTTCATCAGAAACCAAAGTTTGAGAAACATTTCATGATGTTTTGATTTTAACAGTGAATGCGAACACTTAGAAAGAGGAATAGTTCAGATTGGAATGGAACTCTGGAGGTATCTGGTCCAAACCCTGCTAAACACAAAGCCAGTTAGTATACCTTGCTCATGGTTGGATATAATTGAGTTCTGAGTATCTGCAAGGAAGGTGATTTCACACCCTCTCTGAGCAATCTTTTCCACTGCTTGACCATACTTGTGATGAAAATGTTTTTCCTAGGGTCTAGCCAGCATTTCCTAAAAAGGTTTCCAGCTTTGTTCTTGTGTCCTCTTCATTAAGTAGCTGTGGACAGCCGTCAATTATCTTCTCAGCCTCTCTCTCTCTCTCTCTTTTTTTTTTTTTCTTTTTTTTTTTTTTTTTTTTTTTTTTTTTTTTTTTTTTTTTTTCCCCTTTTTTNTTTTTTTTTCTTTTTTTTTTCCCCTGAGGCTGAACAAACCTAGCTCTCAGACACTCCTTGAATGTCATGTGCTCCAGCATCCTGACCAGCTTGGTAGCTTCCACTGGTCTCACTCCAGTATATCTATGTCTTCTACTGGGGAGTCCAAAACATGGTAGTCTTCCAAAAATGGTCTCTCAATTGCCAAATAAGCAGGAAGAATCACTTTCCTTGACTTGTTTGCTATACTTTGGTACTGCTTGAATCAATGTATGTAATTATCCTGCAGACTTTTAAACCAAATTGTTTGCCAGCTTTTAAATGTGTATCTTTTTAACACACAGTTTTTTCCCTTTTTGGCTAAAATTTTAGAAAGGCCAGTGTCAATAATACAGGATATTTGTCAGTTAGGGATTGCTTTTCACTAGTGACACTTTGATTCTCTTAGCCTTTATTGTTGGCTGGAGGAAGAAATACAGAAACAGAGTAGTAGTTTAACACACTGAGATCTTGGTAATGATGCCATGACTGCACTCTGAGATGTATTCTGTTTTAATGCTTCAGGAAATGATGCATCTCTTTTAACCAAGCCCCTTTCTTTTACTGGCAATGTATTTGAAACTAAACCTGAACAATTTAACTTGATATTTACTATCACATAGATAAGCACCAGCCTTGGTTTTTTAGTTGCTGAAAAGGTAGCATATGAACATTTTACTTTCTTTTTTGTATCTCCAGTCTATGTTAATATTTGCTGTTTTCATAGCAGTGAGGAAACATGTTTTTTCCTCTTAAATGGTGAGGCAGAAAAACATGCAGAGGGCTATTTTAACTTAGGCATTAATTCCTACTGCCCAGTTCCACACTCAACAATTTTTACCTGAAACCCTGTGCATTAGCTTTTACTTCCCCACTAGCTAAGATTGAGCTTCCTATTAATTTTTAAAGTTACTAAAGTTTCATGCTACTAAAAGCAAATTTGGACATGGATCCAGCACAATTTGATATACATATGTGTTAACAGATGACCTCCTCACAGGGTTCTTCTATCAAATGACCTAGTTTAAAACTTGAATGGCTTTCCTGTGAGTGGGTTGCTTCAAGCTGGATTTTCCTTGTTTGGAAATACAGCTGTGGAAATGCAATCAATCTAAAGAAATCTGAGAAAGTACAGGTCATTTATACAGAACACTTTCCTCTACATTTAAAAAAGAAATGGAGAGAGACCTCAAGTACACCTTTTTCAGCTAATCATTTTAATTTAACTTACTGGAAGTATCATTGTGCCAGGCTGCTACCAAAGAAGATTTACTCTGGCACTTGAAATATTAGTGAGACTAAGATGCTAGTTCTGTCACTTGACTGTCCTTGTATGAATGAGGATGTGATTTTGGAACATAACATTTTCTGTAATATATATATGTGTATAAATTCATTATATTTGTTAAGTTTTCAGACAAATCTTTCTGGATTTAAAATTAATTTTACAGAAACTTCTGTTTAATGGAAAACACTTGTCCTGTAAATATACTTATTTGGAATCCTAAAACAGATGCTAAATGAAGATGCTTTTGCTGAAGGTTAACCATTGTAAATACGATTTGAACTGTCTGTGCTGTGGTAGCAGCAGCTGGGATAACTGCTATCGACCATTTAGTTCTGAGAAAACAAGGCCTTGAGCTGTCTGCACAAAGCTGATTTTGACCTTAGTGAGAATTTGGCAGAAGTGTCAGTCCTTAAATATCTGATATTTTACTTGCACTAACAGATTTATAGGGGAATCAGACAAGTTTGAAATGAACACATTCATTACAACTGCAGTCTTTTAGAAAGAATCCTCTTCCACGTTGTTTATTTATATTTTTGAGTAGTGTTACTGCTTTACTTGTCCTTTTGGTTTTTTCACTAGAGACTTTTACAGTTCCTCTGTTTCCCACATACTTGTTTTTACTGCTATCCAGTGCTATCCAGTGGCCATCTGTCACATCAAAGGTGCGATTATGATTTTTCTGGCACGTCTGGGTGGAGATAACCCTTCGTTTACTGTGCAGACACAGAAAGCACACCCAGAGCTGCGGTCACCAGAGGCAGGCTCTTCAAACCTGCCGTTCTTATAAGGGGTGTCCTAGCATCAGACTCCGGAGTTTTGTTTGTCAGGTTACCCAGTACAGCAAAATGTGTGGCCTTGAAAACTAAGGAATGTTTAATATGAAGTTTCTGGTGGTACAGCTCCTCAGATATACTCAGAATTTTACAGGTAGTATTTTTTAAAGCCTATGGCAAAATCCTTAACCAGGATCCTTTCTACTTCAGTAAGGCGTTAGAATGACAAATTATGATGGGAGAACTGTTATGGGGCAGGTGGGGAAGGTATTCTTGGATTAAGAGCAAGCCGATTCAGGTTGACAAGGGATAAATTCAAACAGGCTGAACTGGACTTGGGTGTTGTTTTGAGGCTGTTTATATATGCCTCCCTCTGAATCCCTATGTTTCCAGTCCTACACTCAAGCAGCATTTGTTTGATTCCATTTCCTCAAGCATGAAAGGACTGCATCTCTGACATGGCCCAAGCCTAGCTGAAACTCATTCTCTGTCTGCAAAGCTAAGACAGTAAAAAAAAAACCTCGGAATTTTGCCATGGATCCTTTCTAATTGCAAATTGTGAGGCATGGGATCCTTTTGGCTGGAAAACAAAGTGGGGAACAAGTTTTTTTTCACATTGAAACCCAGAACATTACTGCACAAACCTTTCAAATGTTTAACAGTGTTGATGTTTTCTCTTTTTCTTCACAAAATGAATCATCTTACCTTTCTCTTTTTCATTTTCATTGATGTCAAAATATTCTTGATTTTCTGTAATTTTTGAAATATCCAAACATAATGAAAAAGCATTATGAAGCAGCAGACCACCTGTATGGCTGCATAGCTTTCTAAAAATAAAAGAATACACATGGATAAAGTTCCTTGGTTGATTTTTTGCCATTTTGCTATTTTTATAGAGTTGAGAAAACTGTGCTCTTTGTTAAACTCTACTAAAAGAGAAATTCCAAGACATCTCTTCTAGATAACTAGACAACCTTTAAAAAAATTACTTGCAGATAAACTATTTAGAAACAAGAAAAAAAGCTTATAGTTTTTTCTGTTTGAAAACTAGCTGATTAGTAGATTTTTCCATTTTTCTTTTGTTGCACTTATTCATTAGAGGATATATTCTGCTATAGCTCATTTGTAATGAATTAGATTAAATGATAAAAGATGATTCAGAAAGTGTTAGATGAGTTAGTGTAGATGAGAGGATAAAGGACACCCAGCCTGCTCATTTTGTCTGGGAAGGTTAGGCTATAAATAGCTGTCTTTTGCCCTCCAATACACACATTCAACTCCCATTGAAGTCAGCAGCACAGAAATCAATGGGAACTCTGTGTGTATGTATCAGAGCAGATTTTTTGTTCAACCGAGTGCTTTGTACTTAGTATAGGAAGATCTAGAGATTATAAGAAATCTGAAATGTTCAGAATAGTGATATAATCTATAAATCCACCTAATCCTGCTGTGTATGTTTGTACTGGGGCATTCTTAACACATGTATACAATACACATTGGAATAGATTTAAAATAGGCATATCTATAAATACACACAACATATTTCACCTATATTATACATTGTATTATTTATAGCAGAAAGTAGAGGATGAGTTTCTACTATTCATTTCTGCTATGATTATTTTTCAGATTTTTGAAATCTTGTACTTATGTTAGAGAGCATTATTGCTCTTGCTTGGACTACATTCTTAGTTCCTCATACTTTGACAGCAAGTTTTGCTTGCACAGCAACACAAGATTCAGCCTTATTTAGATATATTGGAATGTCTGGAAAATAACCCTAAGAGATAGAATCACAGAATTCTTTTATTTGGAAAAGACCTTTAAGATCATCAAACCCCACATATTTAAAAATGTTTACTCTATTTGTGTCTGCCTATTTCACATCAATCTTCAGCACACAGAACGAGTTCATGAAAGGCTCGTTTTGGCTACAAATGAGTTGAATCAGAATAAACTGGTGCCAGACAAGTGGATTTTTAACAAGCAGAAAATTTAAACTGCTAGGCAATATGGGAGTCTCTACGTTTTGCTTTATGGACTCGGTAATTATGAATACTGTCTGTAAATGTATTCCTAAATCTATTCACTGCTAAAGCCATAGGATGCTCTGTGCCTTCATTTAATATTTTCACTCTATTTTACCCAATGACTGAGGGGCCTGTTGGCCAGGTTACCAGTAAATTATTATTATATGGAGGTGATTCTTTCTCCAGATGCAAAAATCTATCCAGATTAGAAGCTGTCTCCCACCACAGAGCTGGTTTATCCAGACAGAAATCTGCAGCTGATAAAAAGGGTATGTCCTCCTTTAGGAGGAGGAAAGAGATGGACATTTCTTAGTATCTTAAGCTGATGGGAATGATGTGCAGGAAGTTTTGGTAGGGAAGAGGAAAAATCTTTATAGGCAGAAGAGCACAGTTTAGCAGCACCCCTGACCAAGGCCAGGGAAGACAATGCTTCCTGCCTCCACAGACTCCCATGGGAAGTAGGAGACAATGTGGTTAAGGAAGAGTTCTGCTCCTCCATGTCTTGATAAAAGGCACTGTTAATGCCACTTTTATTGATATTTTTAGGGAGGGAGTGTGTTTTCAGCACAAGAAGTCTTAAAAGTCAAGGCTAGATTCTGAATCATATAGGCAGCATGAATTCATGAGTGAAATTCAGAAGAGATATTTGGCAGATGCTTCACTATTCAAAATCAAAACACAGGCAAAGAATTCATATTGTTAAATCTCCAGAAATGTTAAATAACAAGTACTCCAGTAGCTGAGTCCTCATGACAGACCAAACTCTGCCCCTGGAACAGCATTAGGTAAATGTTCTGCAAAGGTGCCTGGGCTTGGAAGGGAACGTGACCGCCAATTGTTAAAATAATGGTTCTAGGATTACTTCTGTCTCAGTGCTTCTTGGGCTATATATAAATGAGTGGAAGTAATAACTGAAGGAAAACATTGAATAAAAATTCAGATAAACAACATACTAAAAGAATGGTGAGCCTAGCCTCTGCAGCTGGAAAGGCTGGTAAGGGAGACTCCTTGTAATGAGGAAAAGCTTCCTTTTCTGTGGTGACTTTAAGTTTTGCAGACGTTGGACAAGGCAAGAATTCACTCAGCAAATTTTCTAAAGCAGAAATCTATCCCTGTCTTAGTCTGCATGGAGCATTACTATCTATCATTTTAAAGTTAGCCTGTAATGTATTCAAGGTGCACAAAAGAAATACCATAGCGGCAAAGTTTAAGGGAGCAATGAGTATAGGGGGTTGGTGTTTACTGATATAGTTGGGAATAACTGCTCACACATTTTTATGTCAAATATCTTGACTTTTTTTCCAGCTTTATTGGTGAACATGAAAGATTTTTACATTTCCTTACATGTCTTGCCTCACTTGTGTGAGTTAAAATATTACTGCAAAAACAAATACTACAAACACTCACCATAACCGATTTAATTCCCTTGGTTTGGATTGAAGTACCTCCTTTTTTCAGGAAGTAGCCAAATCTTTAGGACAGTGCCATCTGAGAATCTCTTCTGGGATATAAGACCAGGATATTTGCACGTATGAGATGCTACTTTGAAATAGCACACAGAACAGTAAAGACTTTAGCAATAACACTTAGCTTGTTAGAAAACACTCCTTTCTTCACAGCCTTATTTATGGTACACTGGGACTTTTGAGTGAAGGAATGGCAAACAGTTAATAAAACATTTGATGGGTATTAATTACTTTCCACTTAATTACCTGCCATGTGGATCTTGTTGAGCTATTGATTACTGGCAAACATACATCCCACTGGGGATAGTGTGATTTAACTTCATCCAAGGAGTCAATTAGCCCAAGTAACACTGGGAGAGCTGGTGCTCTGCCTCAGTAGCTGGGGTTTCTTGCCAAGAATGGTAGATAAGCCATTTATTTGTTCATTAAAACACAGTACTACTGTCAACAGGAGGCACTTACCAGGTGTTATTGAGATTGGTAAAATGTCACTGTTTCATCAAAGATTAGCGGCAGTTTGTAGCTGCAAAGTGGGTGAAAAGACCCGCTCTGATTTGAGAGCACTGATGAATGGATAAGGTCAAGATGTTAACCCTGTTTGCTTCTCATTTGTGAGAACTTGAGCTACGAATTTGCATCAACTCTCCCAAGTGCAAAACATCTTTCATTGTCATTAATTCAGAGTCTGTGGCACAACAGACCCTGAACTGTGGCATGTGACATTCAATTAATATCACCAAGAGTGAAACACATGGCATGGCTCCCAACTCACCAAAACTAAATATTTCTCTGTTCCTCAGTGAGGATGATCTTCCTAGCTGACAAGAATAGCCTGCTGTCTTCCCATGAATTAATCTGAGGATGAAAACATCTTTTTTATTTTTTATTTCCTGCTTTGTGATGTAAATTATATATACAATAAACCATCATCCATATTGATAGTTCCCCTAGTATGTGACTGAAGGTATAAAAAAAATCCTCTTGGCTGGAAGCCAAAATCTTATTAAGAAAACCAACCAAACAAATCAACAAAACCCCCCAACAAAACAAGAGAATATAGGTGGAGAATTAAGTTTTTTCGAGGAATTCTTAAAGTAGAACTTACATGGATTTGTCTAAAGGAAAAAAAAAATGATATTGTAACCAGAAGATATCTAGAAAAATTACTTTTATTTTAAATATGAAGGTTTGATTAAAATACAATTCAAAGATGATGATACAGCTCCGTGGCTGGTATCACCATCACAACTTTGGGTTTTTTGATAATGGGATGCCCTACTCAGCACCAGGCTTGATGAACTCTGATAGGATTCACCTCTTTCAAAAGNGAATAAATCAAAAGAATCCCAGCCTTTCCAGCCAGTAAATCACCCTCATGGAGGCACAACTGAAATGCCTGTAAGCAAATGCATGGAGCATGGGGGATAAATAAGAGGAGTTGAAGACCTGCACATGCCTGCAGGGC